>PVIJ01003958.1:0-125545 GCA_004024925.1 Scalopus aquaticus | reverse complement strand
AAGCCCCATCCCTGCAGCTTCCTCTGAGAGAGACCCGAGGCCCCCCCATCATTGCTGATGACGTTGCTGTCCAGACAGGTGCTCCAGTTCTCTATTACCGGGCTTTTACCACAACTGATCTTTTGAACTGGAAACACCACACTCCAGCCTATTCAGAAAAACCCCAGGCTCACATTGACCTCTTTGAGTCCATCTGTCAGACTCACCGCCCAACCTGGGATGACTGTCGCCCACCCCTCCTCACCCTTCAGTACTGAGGAGCGCAGGCGCGCACTCACCGGGCCAGACGGTGGCTTCAGGACCAGGCGCCAGCCGGTACCCTTGCTCCCCAGATGTGGGCCGCCCGAGCAGCCCCTGACACTCCCCCAAACTGGGACTTCCACACTGCGGAAGGGAGGGCTGCACTCAGCTGATACCAACAGGCACTCACAATGGGCATTCGGGCAGGAGCCAAAAAGCCGACCAACATGTCTGAGACTGCCTCTGTCACTCAGAAACCTGACGAGTCCCCGGGTGATTTCTGTGAACATTTATGTGAGGCCTTCCGCATTTACACTCCCTTTGACCCAGAGTCTCCAGACAACTAACGAATGGTTAATGCTGCCTTTGCAGCTCAAGCTGCACCTGACATCTGCTGCAAGCTCCAAAAGCTAGAAGGATTTGCTGGGACAAATGCC
This sequence comes from Scalopus aquaticus, assembly GCA_004024925.1. Lineage (NCBI taxonomy): Eukaryota > Metazoa > Chordata > Mammalia > Eulipotyphla > Talpidae > Scalopus > Scalopus aquaticus. The sequence continues at coordinate 124,868 of PVIJ01003958.1, read as the reverse complement.
ACACAGCTGCTAGAGATAGTCAATAAAGTTTTTGCCAGTCGGGACCTTGCGACCCACCGTGAGGCAGACAGGTGACTAGAAAAAAAGGCTTCCCTCTTAGCTGCAGTCTTGAATAAGCCCGACCCGGCTTGCAACAGGGCCCCCCTTCCCGGCGGGGCCATCTGTGGGATCCCTTAGAGCCAGACCAGTGTGCCCACTGCAGGCAGACAGGTCACTGGAAAAATAATTGTGCTTTACTAGCAGGTCACGTACACTGTGTAGAGCCACAAAGAGGGGGGAAATATCAGCAAGAGCCCCTCAGGGATAAAAACTCCCTTATTGGACTGGCAGCCTTGGACTCAGAATAGGACAGACTGGGCTCAGTCAATCTAGGTCCCCGGGAGCCCATGGTCACTGTCCAAGTTGGGGACCAGCCCATCACCTTTATGGTTGCCACGGCAGCAGAACATTCAGTTGTCACCACCCCCGTTGCCTCACTCAGTGAAGGGACCACGACTATTCTGGGAGCAAGCGGAACCAGAGCCTCTAGGCCTTCCTGCCGCTCTCGTGTCTGCCGGCTAGGGGGCCATCAAATTGTCCATGCGTTCCTGTACCTGCCAGATTGCCCGGTCCCCGTCTTGGGACGAGATATTCTGACCAAACTTGGGGCCTAAATCAGCTTTAGCCCCAACCAGCCAGCCACTCTCTCGCTTCCAGACCCAGACGGCCTCATTCTGTCGGTCACCCTCCCTCGAGAAATGGAATGGAAACTCCACTCAGGACTGCACTGAGCTTAACCCAGATTGGCTCAAACAGCAGTTCCCTGGCATCTGGGCTGAAGAGTCCCCACCCGGTCTAGCTCTCAACCATGCCTCTTCACATCAACCTCAAGCCTGGCACAGTCCCTGTTCCGCTGCGACAGTACCCAATCCCATGGGAGGCTAGACTTGGCATTCAGGAACACATTAACAGGTTTCAGGATGCAGGCATCCTAATAGAGTCAGTCACCCTTGAACACCCCACTACTACCAGTCAAGAAGCCAGGAGGAGCTGGGTATCGCCCTGTCCAGGATTTGAGAGCAGTCAGTGCAACAGTCACTCGCCACCTGGTGGGCCCTAACCCGTATACACTTCTAAGCCTCCTGCCCCCACAGATGCAATGATTCACCTGCCTCAATCTCAAAGATGCCTTCTTCTGTCTCCGTGTAGCCCCCATGAGTCAGCCTCTTTTTGCTTTGAGTGGGAGAGGCCCCAAACCAGCTGAAAGACTCAGTTAACTTGGACTAGGCTACCTCAGGGGTTTAAAAACACTCCAACTTTGTTCGGGGAAGCTCTTGCTGCAGACCTTGCTGCTTTCCCTGGTGAGGAGCTCCAGTGCATGCTCCTGCAGTATGTTGAGCCCCAAGTAGCCTGCTGGACTGATACCCTCAAGCTCCTCAAACTCTTAGAAACATCAGGCTATAAGGTATCCTGGGAAAAGGCACAGATATGCAGAGAGCAAGTCAAGTACTTGGGTTTCCACATCTCTAAAGGCCGCCAAGCACTGGGGCCAGACAGAAAACAGGCCATTTGCTCAATCCCCAGGCCCGACACAAAGCATAAGGTGCGGGAGTTCCTTGGGGCAGCAGCATATTGCCGGATTTGGATCCCAGGTTTTTCAGAAATTGCCTGGCCACTCTGAGGTTTTAACTGGACCTGAAAATCCGCCTCTGGTCTGGGAAGAGTCCCAAGACCATGCCTTTCACCGCCTCAAGAGGGCACTCATAACGGCCCCGCGCTTGGGCTGCCAGATGTTACTAGAGACTTTAACCTGTTTGTGTGTAAAAAACACCGATTGGCCCTGGGAGTCCTGACCCAAACTGTGGGCCCGTGGCAGAGGCCTATGCATACCTCTCCAAACAACTAGATAGAGCCTGTGTCTGCCGGATGGCCCCCATGCCTCCGTGCTCTAGCAGCTGCTGCCGTCCTCATCCAGGAAGCAGACAAACTGACTTTGGGCCAGACCTGACATGTTAAGGCCCCACATTCCATCATCACTCTGTTAAACAACAAAGGCCACAAGTGGCTCTCCAATGCCGGGATGGCCCATTACCAAGGCCTGTTATGTGAAAACCCCAGGATAACTTTTGAGCCAGTGCAGGCGTTAAACCCAGGCACCCTCCTCCCTTCAGAGGAGGGCCCTCCTGACCATGACTGTGAGGACCTCACGGATGAGGTTTTCTCCAGCCGCCCGGACCTCTCAGACCAGCCACTGCCCTGCCCAGGTCCTGAACTCTTTACAGACGGGAGCAGCTTTGTCAAGGAGGGACTATGTTATGCGGAGTATGCGGTCACCTCTGCTGACCGGCTTGTTGAATCGGGACCGCTGCCCCGGACTTGGTCAGCTCAGCAGGCTGAACGCTGGGCCCTTGTATGCGCCCTTCAACTGGCAAAGGATCTGTCAGTTACCATCTACACAGATTCTCGCTATGCATTTGCCACCATCCACATCCACGGGGCCATCTACAGAGAAAGAGGCCTTTTAGATGCGGGGAGAAAGAGATAAAGAACAAGTCTGAAATCCTCCAGTTGCTAGAAGCAGTCTGGTGTCCAGCCAAGGTGGCTGTCATTCACTGCCGGGGACATCAAAAAGGAACTGATAAAGTCACCAAAGGGAATCAGCTGGCTGACATGGAAGCCAAAAGGGCAGCAGGCCAGGACAGGGACCTTCCAGGAGAAATTCTCCTGGTCGTCACCGCACCCCCTGCTAGCCCTCCACGGGAACGGTACCCCCCAGAGTAGACAGGCTGGATCAAAGATGAGGGAGGAACTGAAATACCCGAGGGGTGGTGGCTCCTGTCAAGACAGACGAGCTTTTGCTCCCTCTAAGGCAGCATATCACTTAGTGCAGCAGGACCATGAGGTGACTCATCTGGGAACAACAGCACTAGAGGCCCTAGTAAATTGTTATTTCTCCATCTCCGGGTTACCATCCCTCTGTGCCACGATCGCCTCTAGGTGCCAGACTTATGCACAACATAACCCTGCCCAGCGGCCTAGGCCCCCACCGGGAATACAGCACACAGGCTCCTCCTCTTTTGAGGACTTGGAAGTGGACTTCACAGAAATCAAACCTTGCAGAGGCTACAAATATTTACTTGTTTTGGGGGCCTCCCTGGTGGCGCAGCGGTTGAGCGCTGTGCTGTGGAGCTGTTGGCAGCGAGTTCGAAGCCCAGCCAGGGAGATTCCCACATGGTGTGGCAGACCTCTCCTGCCTCACCCGCTGCTCCCCTCAGCAGTGTATTTCTGATCTGCCTGTTCTGCTACCCACTCTGTCTCTGGTGAAGCCTCTCACCGCCCCACACCTCTGGCCTGTACCCTCACTTGTATGTATAAATAAATAAATCTTAAAAAAAAATATTTACTTGTTTTGATTTGCACCTACTCCGGGTGCGTAGAGGCGTTCCCGACCAGGACGGAGAAGGCTCAAGAAGTCACTAAAGCTCTTGTGAGAGAAATAATTCCCAGACATGGGGTCCCCTTGACTATTGGCAGTGATAATGACCCAGCTTTTACTGCTGAAATCACCACTCAACTGACTCACTCACTTCATATTAAGTGGAAACTTCACACCGCCTACCTACCACAAAGTTCAGGGAAAGTAGAGCATGTCAACCGAACCATTAAAACAACCCTAGCAAAGTTTTGCCAGGAAACAGGTTTGCCCTGGGTAGATCTTCTCCCTTTAGAGAATTCAGCTTCTCAGAATTCGGTGCACCACCAGTGCCAGTGGATACCCCCTTTGAGATTTTGTTTGGGCGACCCCCACTATTATTTCTATGGTGAGGGGGGACCTTACACAAACTGGTGGACTGGGACTAAATCATCAGCTACAGCTCCTTAGTGATGTCCAACACAAGATTAATAAAACTGTCATCCAGAGGGCTCCTGTTCCTCTGGGACACCCAATCCATCCCCACAAACCTGGAGACTCTGTCTGGGTAAAGGACTGGAAGAAAGAGCCACTCAAGTCGGTCTGGATGGGTCCCTATACTGTCATTCTTACTACCCCAACCCACTGTCAACGTTGCAGGTGTGACTCCGTGGGTACACCACTCCCGAGTAAAGCCAGCCTGTCTGGAGACGCCAGAGAAGTGGACGGCCTGCCCAGACCCTGAAAACCAACTCAAGCTGACCCTGCGGAGAGACCCTGACCAGACAGCGTGACCCTTCTGCAGCCCTGCTTCAACCACAACCCGGAAGCTGGTTGGTCTACACACAGCAGAAGCTTGAGGAACGTCAGAGGTGTGATGCTTATGGACTGTTAGACTGACCTCCAGTGTCAGCTGCTTCTCCTGTTTTTCTTTGGCGGGACTGTTGTTCTTGTTTGCTGCCTTAGGACTAAAATTAGATAAAATAACATGGTTGCCCCCTCCTCCCCCCAACTCTCCTCCTCGGGGCTTCGCTGAAGCAACCCTTCTAGCACTCCCTGTCAATCTGTCGATTGATACTCCCTAGCATTTTGTAGGGGTATCAAGAGGGGAGAAATGAAGTAGGAAGTTGATAAGTTTGCTGCTTGGAAATGAAAGTTGCTAAAGTTGCTAAGTTCCCTGCTTGGATACTGCTGCTTGCTGGGGTGGAAACCTGCTGGGGAAGTTTCTGTGCTGCCCACAACAGTAGCTATGGCTACCTTGACCCCCTTCCTAAACTATAAAGTTTATGATGGATGGGGTAGGTAAGTTTCCTTATACAAACTGCATAAAAGCCTGCAGTTCCTGTAATTCAGGGCTCAGATTTTGGGGAGTTATCCCACTGGGCCCGCCGGTGTGACAATTAAATCTCTCTCTCTCCACCTTTCTGAGTGCCGCCTGATTTCTCTGGGAAAGTTGCCGTAACACTAGGACTTGCGGTCCCAGGAGGACAGCAGCATTTTCAAAGTAAGAAAGGAAAATGGTGAGTGTAGCAAACACCAAGTAAATGTGACTGGAACCAAAGATGAGAGCAGAGTAGAAAGAATTGACTGGACAGACAGGCAGGGAGGGAGGACGCTCTAGGCCCCTGACAGCCTGGAATTTATCTTTTTAGTCTAATGGACTCACTGAGATCATTTAATCAGGAGTAAGAACAAGATTTCTGGTTCTGGATGATCTCAAGTACCTGCACCAATGTTGGAGGAGGATTTCCTCAACCCCCTTTGAAATCAGTTTGCAAATAAAATGAGGGTAGAAGGGAATGACAAACCCAATTGTGAGTGTGGAGGGCTGGCTGGGTGTTCACCAGGGAATAAAATGAAAAACATAATTGCTTACTCAGAAAAGGGACATACAGGTGAACATGCCAGATAGGATCCCTGACCTCCCAGAGTTTGTATTCTGGAGTCACAGCACATGACCCGAAAGAGGAAGAAAAGATCAATAGGTTATATCTATAGAGCCTGGTGTGAAGACTCGCCCCTCCCACAGCTCAGACAGCGGGTGGCATCACTTGCTACTGTGGGGTGATTATGATTGCTTTTAAAGACAGAAGTGAGAGGGAGAATGAAAGAGTGAGGGAAAGACAGAGGGAGAGTGAAATACGCTGAAATAAAGGAATGAAATGTGAGCTGTTCCAGTGGAAGCTCATTTCTGGGACCTGAACTTTTGAGAGATCCTCTGTGATCCCTTCAAAATCTGTTCACCCCCAGTCTTCTCTGTCTTATAAAAAACTTCACATCTACCGACATGGCCAAAGTCAGAGCCTTAAAAGTCACGCCCAACATCTAGGCCACCCACCAGGACTTCGGTTCTGCGCCCATGCAGCTCTGCAGATATCCACCTTCATCCCATTTCCAGAGCCACCAGCCTTGTCCAGACCACCATGATTTCCTTCCTGGAACAACTTTTATTTTTAATAAGATTTTTTAATTTATGCATACAACAGCTGGGGTGTAGGCCAGAGGCAGTGAGAGAATTCACCAGAGACAGAGTGGGGAGCAGAACAGACAGAGTGGCTGAAATACACTGCTGAGGGGAGCACCAGGCAAGGCAGGAGGGGTCCGCTGAGCCATGTGAGTTAGTTCCCTGGCTGGGGAATCGAACTCATGCTGCAGTGTCTGTGGATAGCTTCTTAGTGCTGAGATTTAATCACTTGCGCCTCCAGGAAGGCCCTGGAGAGGCCTTCTAACTGCCCTCTAAGTTTTCAGTTTCTCAACCCTCAGTTTTTATGCCACAGAATAGAATGATCGTGAAATGTTAATAAGAACTTCTAACCTCCTCCCCACCTCTGCTTCAAACCCCTCCTTAGCCTTGGGATAAATCCAGTCTTTTGACCTGACCGAGAATGACTGGTGCTTACCATCGTCCTCCTAGCAACTCTCTCCCAGTTCCCCCTGCCCCAAGCTCTTGCTCCAAAACCTGCAATCAAACTCTTCCTCCCATTTTTGTGCCTTGTTAACTCCTCATTCTTCAAGGCTTGCAGTCTTGCAGACTTGAATAATCATAATCTTGACAAGATTACCATAATCTTTCATGTGATCACTTTTTCATTAGTACTCAGGTGTTTGCCTTCATCATGCTTATGAGGGTATGTACTCAAGAATTTGTGTTTTTATTTGCTCAACATATAAACCCTGTACTTGATTGCAAAGTTATTGAAATCAAGGGTCATTACTTTTTTTCCCCTATATGTCCAGTTTTTTGCATGTTGCCTGTCATGTAATGATGCTCAGTTACCGTCAGCTGAAGTATTATGTTATAAAAATACTCCTTGCTCCCGCAGAGTTATAATCCTTCCCCAGAGGCTATGTGCATGGGCTCTACAGGGACACCTAGGTTCAAATCCTGGCTCTTAGGACTTTGGGCAAGTTGCTCTATGCCTTAGAATTCGTGTCTTTACAGTGGCGATGCTAATGATAGGAACAACCTACTTTAGAGGGTAACACAGGATGATGAAATTCATCAATATATCTGTAAAAACAGAAATGCCTGGTATATAACAAAATTGGCTATTTTTATTCTATCTGTAATTGTTTATTAGTTCATATATCACTCCTTTTTATAATTATTTTCATGCCTAGATCATGCATCAAATCTTGACTTCCTTCACTCTAGACCAGTGGCTGACCCAGCCAGCACTTGGTAAAAGCAAACTGAACTTGGTATATTACATAGCATTCAGCTATGGAAAGTTTCTTTTTCTCATTATACTCTCCTATTATTTTACCCTCTGCATAAAAATCAAGCTACCAGTAAACAACATATCAAAATCCTATTCGTTTTTAGTTTGGGGAGAGGAAAAAAGAAATCAAAGAGCAGAAGTAGGAATATCTGGAGGGAAGAATTCTATTGAACATTTGGAAGGATAGTCTATTATTCTAATTAGAAATTTGTGTTTGTAGAGGAATTATGTCTTTCAGTTATGCAATTTCAATTTGGGAACTTCTACGTAACATATTAAAATACGAAACAATGAGCTGGCAATATTTATCAAGAACCAATCTGTACAGTCATCATTACCAAGACATATCCTAAGAAAATACTAACAATCGTATTAAAATACTATATCAGTACCACACTGAAAACAGCCTGATGTCCTCCAGTGAGCCACGTAAGTGGCATACGGCACAGCGCCACATAATGGAAAATGCTGCTATAAACCTTTTTTTTTTTCCAAAACCATTTCTGTACATAGGATACAAAACCAGGAAGACATAAAAACAAGACTACAAAACAGTGCTTTTCTCTGGGATTGTACGTGATTTTAATTTACCTTTTTAACATTCCTGTACTTTCCTAACTTCATTAACTTTTAGACAGTAATAAAAAAAATGATTTTCTTTTTTAATGATAAAAAAGCCATTTTTCCACTTTAGCCTTCATCCCATCATTCTGTTTCCCTGATTTGTGGCCCAAAACAGTTTACATCGGATTTCTGAGTACAGAAAATTGCACACTTAAAAGTCAGAATCTGCATTTTTAACCTAGTTCCTCAGGTATACTTCACTGAACGCAAGCTGAAGTTTGCCTAACCTCAGATTCAGCAACTACAAAAGCAGAGAAAAATCTGAGACTATTAAAGAACAATGGGTGTTAAAGAACACTATTAAAGAACAATTCATGTTTTTGGCCAGAAGATGGCGCAGGTTTTCCATTTACTTATTAGGAACTGGAAGAAAATCTTGTTCCAAAGAAATGGCTTGGTAAGTCCAGAAGAGCCCCCAACACACACACCCAAAATGGTAACGTGAAACGAGAGAATTGTTAATAACCAATGGTATTAGGTGGCCTTCCTCCATAGAAGTCACTCATCTCTAGAATAAAATTTAGCCCATTAAAGCCAAGGCTGAAATCTTTTCACCCCTCCAAAGCCAGCGAGGTCTTACCTTAAAAACGAAATTGTAGCACCTTTACGTAGAGGGCAGGGAAAACCAGGGAGCACAGGTTGTCCATGGAGCTGCGCAGATGGGTCAAAAGGAGGAAGGAGTCCTGGAGGCCTCAGTGGCTTTTTATGGTTTTTAATGGTTTCTTGTGGAGAGCCAACCAGGCGTGGGGCAGGCAACAGGGCCTGGGGGCCTGGGAGCCAGGGGGCTGGGGGGCTGGCAGGCTGGCAGGCCTCCCAGCCCCAGGCGAATCGTCACCTTCTTGGGCTCCCTGGCGGCGTCTTGTGGTCTCTCTGCTGCACCCTCAACAGTCCTCTGCTCCACACTCTAAGCTGCTTCCTCTGCTTATAGGCCCAGTCTCTGGCCCAGGTGTGCCCACTCACACAGGCCCACACCCCACTCCAGGTGCCCGCCATTAGGCATGTGTGTAGGCCTGCAGAGGTCCATCATTGGGGGGAGGGCGGGAAAACCTGACAATTCTCACTTACCCCACACTTTATTACACTAAAAACAGGTTAACGATTCCTTAATATCATCAAACATCTAGTGCTCGTGAGCACACCTCCCTGCCCCCACCGCCAATCCACTGATTGTTTTCCCTGGAGTAAAGGACATAGAGGTCATTTCTAAATTGTTTTCATTTTGAGGTTTGGCCCGTGCACTGCCTGGACCCCATCCAGGTAGCAAGACTGCACTGTTTATTAACTGTAAAACCTGATCAAGTGAACCTCCATCTGAGCCTTGCAAGTCAGGCCTGGGGAGCCCAACCACCCAGAACCTCAGAACCTGCAGCTCAGGGCAGCTCCCTGAGCCGCCCCTCCCGTGCTTCTAAGCCTGGGTGAAAGTTTGGCAAACACTCCTCATCCAATGAGTCCTGCTGGGATCTGATTTGGCAAGAGGAGTTTGCTCTCGCTCACTCATTCCTTTATTAACACAAGCCTCTGTGGCTGCTAGCCCTAAATCCAGGTGCAGTGTGAAGAACAAGCAGAAGTGAAGTCACTTTCATTAAGTTCAGGCAGCTCTGCTCCCTCCTGTGACTGCGTGTTTTCACCAACCTTCTCCCTTTGCACGCCAGCAGCTGCGGCTCTACCTGCCCACTTGTGTCTGCAAGCGTCTCTCCTTTTTTTTTCTTTTATAATAAATCTGACCTTTTGGATATAAAAAAAAAAATCAAAAATAAGTTAAATAAAATAAGGTCACAAGGAGGAAGCGGCTGTTGCAATCAAGGCCGAGTACCTGGGTCCCAGGGAAGGGGTGGCCGCAGTGATGTTGGAGCCCACAGAGGCCCCTTCAAAGCTTCACCCGCCCCGGCCTGCCCTTGGTTGGTCTTTATTCACTTCATCTTCAAGTCACAGTTTATTTGACATTTTATTTTGGTTTTCCGCACCCCTTCGATTTGGGGGGGAGCCCTGCTCCCTTGGCCAGGAGTTGAGTGAGGCCTTGGTGAAGCTGCCCTTCCCTTCTCCCTTCCAACTACAACCCAGGTGGGGGGAGAGGTGGAAGCTTTCTGGAAGCAGAAAGCCATGGATTCTGGCAAACGGGCCTTGTGCCTTTTCCCCACACATCCCTGGGCCCTGGTTCCCCAGAGCCCTTTACCCCAGCGCCACCCCCACGGACAAGGAGCCAGCCTGCTCCCCTGCCTAGGGCTCTCCCCAAATCCCTGTAGGTGGGGAGGGAGGAGGAAGAGAGGGGAGGACTCTGCTGCTCCCCAGGCACCTGGGAGGACCCTGCTCCCAGGGGCTTCGCCTTGTCTGCATGCTGCCTCCCCCACAAATTTGTTCATATCACACCCCACACCCTAAGAGCTACACAGTTGACCTGAAATAAGGTCAAAGCTGTCATGGTGGGAAAACAACTTGTTGCCTATTAATACCGGGCTGCAAGACCTTGGAGAAACCCAGCAGGGAAAACAGGTACCTGGAGGAGAGTCAGCAGCCAGCCGTGTGTAGTCAGAACAGTTCAGGCTCGTTAACAAAGGATCATCCTTTGACCGTGCACCTCATCCTCCTCAACTTTAACCTCTCCGTGGACACTTTCTAGGTTCCGACCTGAAACTCCCCTGAATAGCAATTGTTTAACCCCAAATAAATACTTGATTAACTCTTATTTCATCTCTTCATTTCTAGGTTAACACGTGATAAATAAGTGAATGAGAAGGAAAAACGCTTGCCCTTATGGAGTTATGGTCTGTATTCTAGTAGGGAGGTAAAGGAGAGAAAATAAGGAAAGACTTGAATTGAGTCTTGAATTAAGTTCAGATTCTGGTAACCGAGAAGGGCGATTTAGAGAGTAATGGCGGGGGTCGGGCTGCGTGTACCCCTTCCCACTCCTCTCAAAAGGGTGGCGTGGGAGGCCTCTTGGAGGTATTAACAGAGACCTGAGATAAAATGAAGTCAGCTATTGAAGAACTGGGAAACAATTCATAGAGGAAACAGCTAGTACAAAGGTGCAAGGCAGGAATGTTAGAGCTTGTTTTGAGGCACGTAAAAGAGATTGTTTTTCTTTTGGGAGTAGTACTAAGATCCTGCCGGTAACCTGGATGAGACAGGCGTTAAAATTTTACTCTAAATGAAATTAAGCCGTTGTGTGGAGAGGGACTGCAGAGGGCCGGGGAGGGGGGGTGAACTGTAGTGTCCTGGGAGAGGTGGGGTGGGCGACCAGAATATACTTGGTGTCTCCCGTTTGTCATGGAGTAAGTGAGGGCATCGGAACCCAACAGACCTGTTTTCAGTCTGTTCCCTTATTTAGAATATTTACATGGACTGGGAACTAGTTTGGAAAGTGATCATTTTCCCTTCATTTTCTTCATTGTTAGAAAAATTGTTGGCATTTTTCAAAAGGAATACATATTCAATACTAAAATGTTTTAGGAAATGGACCCCAACTAGCTAGCACAAAGAAACCTCCCTCTTCCCCTGTCCCTTTGATCACCTTCTCAGTTGCAGTTCTAGAGCTTTCTCTTCTCTGCAGCTCTCCCCATCTTTACTCTCAGACTGTTAATAATTAATACTTATCTGTATGATCACGTAAGCAAACAGTTTAGAGAAATACCTTTTCTTTTCCTGTGTACAAAATGGGGTGATTTTCTACATATTAACTGTAGACAGACTTTTTCTCTATCATGGACTTGTCTTGAATTCTGTGCACTAAAGGCTCTGGGGATCCACCAGGCACTTTAGCAGTCTCATGTTATCAGCAGAATCCTACTAGAAAACACAAGTATTTTCATTTCACATTACAGTTGTAGGTATCATGAAACACAGTTTTACACTCATTCACTTAATCTTCACTTGATCTTGTTAAATTACAGGTTACATAGTCTAAATTTGGCCTAATATCTTGATATCCTACATATTCTAAGATCTATCCTAAGTTTCTTTTGACAATTGAATTCCAACACTCATTTCTAGTCAGATAAATGGTGAGTCTGCTAGACTTAAGCCTGTTCAGCCACCATTACTGTTACCTGCAGTTCTGCATTCCTATGCAAAGGTCAGAACTGCCCAGTCAATCGTCCATAGCAAAACCTTACAAGCTGCCTTTCCTATCAACCAAGAGCAGAAAGCTTCATCACCCTGGGAAGGTTGTGCATCATTAGGTATGACCAGCAAAGCCTGGGCAGCCGAGGACCAATGCATGACAAGGAACCCCAGAAGCTGATTAGTAGAAAGCTTTGTTGATAAGATTAAAACCATAGCCAGGGGTCTGGGGTATGGTTTTTTTGTGTTTTTTTTTTAATTATTTATTTATACATACAAGCTGGGGTACAGGCCAGAGGCGTGGGGCCGTGAGAGAGCTCGCCAGAGACAGAGTGGGGAGCAGAACAGGCAGATCAGAAATACACTGCTGAGGGGAGCAGCGGGCGAGACAGCAGAGGTCTGCCGCACCATGTGGGATTCTCCCTGGCTGGGCGTGGGATCGCATCGCGGGCTGCTGACAGCTCCACAGCGCAGCGCTCAACCGCTGCGCCATCAGGGAGGCCCTGGGGCATGGTTTTGATTACAACATTTGGTCGCCAAACAGATAAGAATTATCTGGTCAGCAGACTCATATCCCTCCCACCCCAAAGCCCTAGATGACAAAAACAAGTTCTTTAGTTTTACCCATATTTTCCTCCCTCTCCTCCTAACCCCTGTAATGATGCTGTATGATTGTTTTATCAATAAAATGTCAGGATCTTGTTCATTCAGCAGCATTCTGCATTATGTAGCCTGCTCCATGACTCCCATGTATCAGTGTGTTGTTGCCTGACGCAACAATTAGTAAAAATTAAAATGTGATCTCTTTCCTATCCCAGTTCTGATGCTTGAATTCTATTCTGTCCTCAGAAGCCCTAGATGAGAAGAAAAGCAATGCTCAAATGCTGATACTGGAACAAACATGGGCTGGACAGATATCAAAAGGGAGTGAGCAGAGGAAGACTTTTATCAATGTGGAGTGGAGGTCTGTCTGATTTACGAATTAAGGAAGTCACTCTGTACAACTAGGGAAACAAGTAGGAGATGAGCCAGTCAGGATAGGCAGGAAACATTTGGAAATTCTAGGTTTGGGGGAGTTGGGAGGAGATAAATTTCCCTTTAATTGCATGCTTAGAGAAACACTTGTTTTGGGCCTCCCTGGTGGCGCAGCGGTTGAGCACTGCACTGTGGAGCTGTCGGCAGCTGGTGATGCGGGTTCGACACCCAGCTGGGGAGAATCCCACATGGTGCGGCAGACCTCGCCTGCCTCGCCCGCTGCTCCCCTCAGCAGTGTGTTTCCGATCTGCCTGTTCTGCTCCCCACCCTGTCTCTGGTGAACCTTCTCGCCGTCCCCCGCCTCTGGCCTGTACCTCAGCTTCTATGTATAAATAAATAAATCTTAAAAGAAAAAAAAAAAGAAAAACACTTGTTTTGATTTGTCTTTCTTTGGTTTATCACCATCTTTTCATGTGTTTATTGCCACTTGCATTTCCTATCTGGCGAATCTAACTTGACAAGATAGGCAAACTGTTTTGGAATGGTTTCTTTTTCCTGGCTTGCTGAGTCATGTGGAGTTATTTTAGCTAGACACAGGACTGCTAATATTCCCACCCCCCCACTCCCCCACCCCCACCATCTTTCTCACCCCCCAGAGTCTGATGGGCATCTCCACTGAGCACAGAACCTGGGTTTTTCCTGGGAGTAGGGGAAGAGAATAAAGGAAAAATACAAACTTCAACTTCCCTGCTTTTTTTGGGGGGGAGGGACATAATACTTTTCACAATTTAATGACCCAAACTGTTCTATAACAGCCTCTCTTTAAAGGAAGGAGAGTTTGGCTTACATCTAAGTCTTTTATCCATTTTGAGTTGATTTTTGTGTTTGGTGTGAGATAATCGTCTTTTGATTCTTTTGCATGTGACAGTCAATTTTCCAGCACTATTTATTGAAGAGATTTTCCTTGTTCCAGTGTATATACTTTGTTCCTTGTTTATTAGTTTTTCACAAATGTGTGGTTTTATTACTGAGCTCTCAATTCTATTCCATTGGCCTGTGTGTCAGTTTTTGTTTCAGAATCATACTGTTCTAATTATTATGGCTTTAGAGTATAGTTTGAAGTCCAGAATTGTGATATATCCATTTTTCTCCTTTTAGTCTGGAGAGATTTGACTATTTGGGGTTTTTTGTTTGTTTGTTTTTGGGGTTTTTTTTTTTTGTGGTTCCATATGAATCTCAGTAATCTCTCTTCTATTTCTTTGAAGAATTCCATTGGGGTTTTCACTGGGATTGCATTGAATCTATAAATTGCTTTGGTATGATAGCCATTCTGACAATGTTGATTCTTCTGATCCATGAGCAGGGTATATCTTTACATTTCTTTGTGTCTTCTATGTCCAATCCTTTGTCTATAAGGATCCACCCATCAGAAGGACCTGACTTTAGGATGTCTGACTTAGGATTTTGTCTAGGAATAGAGTATGTGACAAAAAATGAGAGGACAAGTTCAACCACACAAGAATATTTTTTTAAGCATCTGTTGTTTTGGTTAACATCCCATTGTCTAATGGGAGTAATGTGGCCAAGTCTGAAGTCATGGAGTAGAGAAGTTCACTTCAAGTACACTATTGCTATGGTAAGAGTGAGGATATATATTGCTACTCCTTGGGGATGTACAATTAGGTGGAATCCTTAACTCAAATCATCATACTCTTGGTAAGCAATTTTAGCCTTTAAAGGTAGTCTGAAAATTACAAGACACCATATATATTACCATTTTTATTAGCATAACATGATTTTTATAATTCTATAAATATCTTAACTCAATCAATTTTGCACTTTCGCCTAAGTAATATATATCTTCTATAAAACCATTTATATCCATTATCTTTTACAATGTCGCAAATCATCCCAAAATGAATGACTTAAAGCCTCAGTTTTAGGCTGTGCAAAGCTGGGATATCTTGCTCACTTAAGGACCTCTGCTGAGGTAGCCAAGGTATCCACTTTATACCTGGAGCTGTATCTTTGATCACAGATATCTAAAACATTTTAATCTTGTCCCACTACTTTACCAAAATTCTTTTTCACTTTCATCCCAAACAAAGTCTATATATTTATTTAAGGAGTGTATACTACCATAAGGCATATATTAAATGGCAATTAGATTTCCTTCCTTTCAACTTAATGTACGATAAAGAAAAAAATTTTAAGTGTTACATACATCCTCAATAGATTCTTCTGTTCATCCCCAGGTAGGCCATTGTTTTAGATTAGTAGATGGTTTATCCTAATAAGCTAATTCTCATTTTGAGTGAGTGGTTAGGTTAACTAAAGTTAACTGTGAATCTGAAGATATCTGAGTTATCACAACAGAATTTTTTCTAATTTACTTAATAGAACCAGTGAATTTAATAGTACCACTGAATTCCAAGATCCAGGAATACCTTATAGCTCTGTCCTCTTCAATATCTTCTGGGTACTTTCCATTTCCCCAGTGGATGAAATAGGAGGGAAAAAAGATCCAAGGGAGACGACACACCTGGGAGAATCACACATCTCTTGCTCCTATATCCAGAGGACAGCATCAGACATAAGAGAGTGCCCATACCCCCCAACTACTGGGCACAGTGCCTGGGACAGGATCCACTTAGATGCCCAATTTTTAGGACCCTCCCTTATGCCCAGTGCTAAGTGGTCCCATAGGACTTGAAGGGAGATTGGAAAATAGGTGGCAAAATGCCCTCTGTTCTTTTAGTAGTATTTAATGATGTATAAAACTATTGCTAAGTCCTTGATTTGTGCCTGTTCAACTCAACAAGTAGAAAATTTTAGAGATAAGGGAGGATATAAGACTAGCCACGAAGAATTCCCCTCTGTGTATATTTCCCGGGACTTATTAAAACAGACCCCAGCTACTGTTCTTTAGATTATGAAGTAAGTTTCTCATTAATTCTGCCTCTTTCTGAGCTGACAGGCAATTTGACTGCTGGAAAACACACTGGATTTTTATGACTCACATAAAGTAACCATAATCATATGTAAAACCACATGTAAAATCACAAAGCATAAATTGATGGAACTAGTACAATTTGATTCAATATTAGAGGTTATATTTTGAAACTATCATAGCATTTCAGAATTGTCCTATGGAGGTATACAGTATTTTACTTTATTAGACTGATGCATAGTTTTACTAAAACTGTTCATTATTTTCATATATTTGTTTAAATTTTATCCTTTCTTTGCAAATGTCTTTATTTTTAGATAATTTTTTATTATGTATTGAGGGCCTGTTAATACTATATTCAATTTATATATAAATGGTTTATATATAAACTACCTCTCTGAGCTAGTTCAGAGATGAATATATTAATACATAATTTCACTTTCCTTTTTCTGTACCAGGATTGTTTTTTCTCCTATTGTTCTTAAGACAAGTAGGTCAAATATTTTATAGACCGACATCTTGTTTTGAGAACAAAAGTTATTTATAGTAGGGCACTGTAACACACACATACACACACACACAATGGTGTGCTCCCCCAAAACCATGTGTTGAAGTCCTAATCCTTCAAATGCCTAAACTCCAAACATGACTGCATTTGGAGAGAGAGCATTTAAAGGGGTAATTAAGTTAGCTATAAGCCTACAACTAATAATCAGTGATGAACACATTAATTGAGACTATATCATAATAGAAAGCTTTTGCACAACAAAAGAAAATATCAACCCACACACAAAAGCCTACAGAATGGGAGAGGATATTTCTACATCATCCATTTGATAAAAAGTTAATCGTCAATGTATGTAAGGAACTCTTACAACTCAACAGTAAAAAAAATTTACGTGGACAGAAGATCTGAATAGATCCTTCTCCTAAGAGTACATACAGATGGCCAGCAGGAACATGAGAAAATTCTCATCATCCCTTATTATTAGATAAATGCAAATCAAAACTACAATGAGACATCATCTCACACTTGTCACACTGACTTACATAAAAAACACTATTAACAATGAGCATTGACAAGGATGTAGAGAAAAAGGAACCACATACACAGTTGGTAGAAATGTAACATGTTGGGACCATTTTGGAATATATGTCACTTCCTCAAAAAAAATAAAGATAGAGCAGTCCCACATCTCAATATACAAAAAACATGAATTCATTAACTTGCAGAATTACAAGCATCACAATGTTTGTTGTACCATTATTTACAGTTGCTAATATGTGGAAACAACCTAAGTGCCCACTAACAGGTATGTGGATAAAGATGTGCTGTACATATACAATAGGACACTATTTGGCTGTAAAAAATATGAGATTTTTCTATTTGCAGCAAGTGGAAGGAACTCAAGGGGTTATGCAAAGCAAAATGAATCAGCAAGTGAATGACAAATATTCAATAATTTTACCTATATGTGCAGCATAAGGAGACAAAACAGATTAATAAACAAAAAGAGTGGATGTCAAAAACAGAACTGAGGTTTTCAGAAGAGAACAGAGGGAGGTGGTTGGGGAAGGGAGGAGAGTGTCTGATCTATGATAAGGGATAGCTTTTTCTTTTTATATTTTCTTACATCATTGTTAGTTTTTGATCTCTCCCCTCAGGTGTGGTCCTCGTGGTTGTCCCCCCATCACAGCACCCGTGACCCATCACCATAGTCCCTTGTGCTCTTCCCTCCTCTGCTTTGACTCCCATTGCTCCTCTTCCCCTGCTGGGTGCCTCAGATCCATGGTCAACTCTGCGAGTTTTGTCTTTTTCCTGAGCCTTTGTTTATTTTCTTTATATTCCACATATAAGTGGAACCTGATGATAGATGTTTTGTTAAGTTAAAAAATAGAAAATAAAAATAAAGGAGAAAAATATTCCAAGTTATATAACCATTACTTGATTCTGTAAAAAATAGATAAATTCTCAGAAGTAGTAAAATAGTGAAGACTGAAATGTTGCCTATTGTCATGAAACAGATCAATGTTTTTTTAAACTATTTCTCTGGTGTATAATGAGAAAACTATGGCCAGTAAAATAACACTGTATGTTACAAATAGCAAAATACATGATGTTTTAAGCAATTAAAGAGAGGTTCTTGGATCTCATTAACAACAAGGAGACAATTGATACCAACCTATATATGGTTGTAAAAAATACATATTTCCAAAAGCACCTACAAAGAAGCAATAAAAAATATTTAATGGAAAATATAGTTCTGTTTTAATGGAAAATATAGCTCTGTTTGTGATAACAGAAAAGTGAGCAATGAAAGACTTCTAGCAAAGACAGAAATGTGGCATGGTCATATTCAACTGTTTTCTGATAATAATTACAAACATCAGATAATTTTTTTAAAAAATGGGCCCCAAAAAGACAGAATAAAACTTTGAGAAAAATAATTCAATGAAAGTGGACATGTAACAAAGAAGTTTAGCAAACCTAAAAAACATGTTTCAGTATATTTATAATGGTCAGGATTTCCTAACTAAATTCCACCTTAAAGCATTAGGTCACAATCTAGTTGAGAAGATGAGAGAATAAATAAAACAGGATAATTCACTTTTTTAAAGTGTGTTACCTTAGCCACTATGAAAAATAGTATAATAGTTTCTCAAATATTAAAAACAACATCACAATATAATACAGCAATTCATTTCACAAATGAAAGCAGAGTCAAACAGATATTTGTATGTATTTGTTCATACAACATTATTCACACAAGCCAAAAGTTGGATGATAAATGCTGATTGACAGATAAATGGTATATACATACAATGGAATATTATTTAGTGATAAAAAAGGAGATTCTGACACATGCTACAATATGAGTAAAACCCAAGGACATTATTCTAAGTGAAATAAGCTAATCACAAAATAGCAAAAACTTACATTTATAAAACTCTAGAACTTGAGTTGTAGGATTTTTATTAGAGGCTTCTGATTCAAAAAGTAGTGGCAGAAGGGACAGGAATATAACAGCTTTAAGACATGCCTGCCAGGGATTTGGCTGTAATTTCTGTAATCATTTAGCTTTATATACCTGGGTTTGAAAATAGTAATACTTCCCTTGGGGTTAACAGGCTAAGGCTATGCCTTATGATTGCAGTTACAAACATGAACTAATGGCAGTATTCATGATCTTATCATGATTGGGTGAGTGTTAGTCCCTTTCCTGATGTAACTAAGGAAGCTAAAGTCCAAGTATTGTAGTTGACCAAGATAGAGTGTTTTAATTATTGGGTAATAGTTTCCATGAAATTAACCCTTTTCATGTCCTGAACAAGTTAATCTTAGCTGTACTCTTCCATTTCCAATCTACATTTCTTTTACCCTGAGCCCAAATCTCTTTACCTGTCGTGGTGACACACTGAAATTTTTAAAATTAATTAAGGTAGCATTATTAGGCAAATAGTATTCTTTAACTGTATTATTTCCAAATCTTCACTTTGTTTCTGTTATAGAACTATGCATTCACACCCTTAGGCCTGTAATGTTTTAACTTCCATTAAGATAGTCAGAGTTAATTTTCTTAGATAGTGGACTTAACTGTATGACTTACTTTCACCGGAAGAATATTAGCAGAGGTGATCTGAGCAAGAAGCCTAAATATGATTTGATCTTTGTAGTCTGACGTAAGAAAAGCACGTCCCATGCGAGTGTCATGCAACCCCTCAGCCTTGTTTCAGAAAACTTGAGGAGTACCTGAACCCTTCCAGAAACTTGGAAACCTGCCTTATTTAGCAGAGTCTATTCTAGATCAGTTTAATCTAAACTGACACACAGGCCAGTTACCTTATGAGTGTGACAACTTTGTTTTTGTTAGCTACTAAAATTCTGAGGTGTTTTTCTTTTGTTTTACTGTTACATAGCTTTCACTGGCTACTATAGCCTTCAACTATTTTCTCCTTCCTTCTTCCTCTGGATCTGGCAATTTTAAGAGACATCCTTTGAGTATCTGGCTGAGTTCTCCTTGTTTTCCCTTGATAATCAGTATTAATTACCTCAACCAGTAGACCAACTTTTTTTTCTTGTTGGTTCAGTCCCATGAGGAGCCCAAATGGTGACAGTCTCAACCTCTACTTCAGAAGGAACATTGCCTTGTCTCTGGTAGGATCTTTTCTCTCTTGGTGATTTTGATATTCATGCAGAGAAAATTAAGCTCAACAAATATTAACACCCTTCCTTTAGTTCTTAAAATTGACCTGGGGCCACATGGCTGAGTTCTGACCAGCAAAACTGAGTGGAGACATGTCACACTGGGTCATGGTGTTCAGAGATGATGTATTTTCTTCGTCGCTCTTTCTCCTGTCAGATCTTGGCAGCTTTGATTGAAAAGAAATGCCACATCACGACTGGAGCCAGTGCCTGTGCGTCATAGGATGGCAGGTAACCCATCACACAACCTTACATGAGCAAGAAGCAAATCTTTGTAGAGTTAAGCCACTGAGGTTTTGAAGACGGCGAGCTGTATGACTAAAGTTAATCAGCATGATAACTGCAAACTCTAAGCCAGTGAAGTCCAAAGATTAGAAGATAGTAAGTGAAGCATTACTGAGTGAGTTACATTCTAGAGCTACACTGATTTCCATTCTTTGGCTTCTATACAAATATAATTTAGCAATGGGAGAAACATCACTCTATGGTGACTATTTCTCCAGTCATATTTAGATCAGCACCTGAACTTCTAATTCTTTTCTCCTCATTAGGACAGTAAGGAAGTCTTTAATGATATTATTTCATATTATCTAGGGTCAGTTACTAATGTGTAATGGAGTAAATATTAAAATTTGTACATTGCATGGGGTGAGATGATTGCTTCATTTGTTTAACTCTAAACTGTTTCTGAGCAAAAGTTTTTGTGTGTAAAACTATAATGTTAAAGTGAGTCTACAGATGTCAGTGTTAACAGGAGCTTTGCAAAAATAATAGGCAAATACATATCTAGAACAAGATAATCTTCTAGTAAGAATAGAAATTCACTCCATGATGGAAAGATTCAAATTATATTAGCTTGCCTACCTTGCGGCTATCGTATTCCAATGTTCAGTGAGAAGGTAGCAGCTAGTCTAGTGCAAGTGATGATTAGCCCAATGGTATTACCCATTAGTTCTTGGCATTGTCAATACTCAACAAATATTCACAAAACCTTATTCCACCATTCAGTATTTATTCCAGGTAATCAAGATAATTGGGTTTCTGTGCTTGTTGTATATATTATTAACTGAACGTGATAGAAATAGGCTAGCTGTTTCTAACCAAATCTGTTTCTTCTAGGCACAGAGTTAGAGGATAGGGCAGACTATTTTTAAAAGATGGTTGCAGCAGCATCTCTTCTACACACACGAGCTCTACACCACTGAATGCTTCAGCCAACTGTGCATTGCATTTCTCTATCCCCCTGTCCTACTTGCTCAAGATCTCCAAACCCAAATTCCTGCATCCCCAGGCAATGGAATTCAACTTTTGTTCTCTCAAGTCCTGCTTCCCAAAATGTGATGTAAACCCATTCCCAGGGGTATTTGGGAAGGTAGCTCTGACTTTTGGGGCTCCTACCTCCTGCTGACCTGGCTCTACATTAAAGTCTTTTTTTTTTTCTTTTCCCACACCTTGGTGGCATATGTTTGGTATTTATGTGCATCAGGTGGACAAGCCCTCGAATTTAGGGTATCAAAATTGGTGCCCCACATTGGTGATATGAACAAACCTGCCATAAACACTGATGTGCAGGTTTCCTTATGGACATAAGTTTTCAACTTCTTTGGGTAAACACCAAGGCATGTGGTTGCTGGATTGAACAGTGAAAATATGTTTAGTTTTGCAAGAAACTGCTAAACTGTCTTCCAGGTTTTAATTTTTATTGCCAACAGTGATGAATTATGAGTGTCTATTGCTCCACCTTCTTGACATCATCTGATTAGTCAGTGCTTCAGATTCGGCCATTCTAGCAGGTATGCAGTGGTATTTCATTGTTATTTTAATTTGCATTTCTTCAACATCGACAACAGGCTGTAGAGCATCTATTCACATGCTCACTTGCCATTTGTATATTCTTTGGGGATTATTCAGATCTTCTATTTGTTTACAAATCAGATCCACTTTCTTCTTACTGGCTTCATTGTGCATTTTGAATGGCAATCCTTTATTAGAAGAGTCTTCTGCAAATATTTTCTTCCACTCTGATTTGTCTTCTCATTCTTTTAAAGTCGATGATGATTTGATTTTTTTTTCCTTTCTGGAATGTTAGTTACCTATGGAATTTACCTCCTTTAAGTAGATGATTCACAATTGTATATATGCAGAACAAAAATGAGTGTGGGCTCTAGACTCATTTATCCCATACATTGATTATTTCAAGATACGTCAAATAAAATTTGTACAATTCCTTTAAAATATGGGTGTTGTGGGTTTTGTGTTTTTTGTTTTGTTTTGTTTTGTTTTTTGGTCATTCCTGTTTTGATGTATACCAAGCATCATATTATTCTAGCTAAGGAGCCAGATAGACCAGAACTGTCCCACCTCCTCCCTCTTTTTACACCTTTTCTTAATGCAGATGCTTTCTCCAGCTTTGCACATAGTGCTTCTTCTGCCTGGAATATACCCTCCCCCATTCTTCGCTATCTAACTGCTGCTGGTTCCCCAGCTACAACTTAAGCCACTTTCCCAGGAACATCTCCCTAGATCTCCCCAACACATCAGCTAATACCTAGTGCAGTTACTCAGACCTATTGAACTTCACTTTGTAAGCTGTCAGAGTTGCAGTTTTGTAATTAATTGTTTCTCCCTAGATGTTAACTCCCTGGAGGGCCTGGTTCCATGTCTGATTTTACTCAACTCTTTTCCCTTCAGTATCTAGCACAATAACTATGCTCTGCCTGGGAACATGTAAGATTTAAGTCTGCTTTCAGAAGTCTGACCAAGATATATGTAGATGTATAATGTATACATTTTTTACTAATCTTGTACCAAATATGCTGATTTTTTTTTCCAATCAAACAACTCAAGTTCAGGGAGCCTTTTATTACCATGTTAAATGTTTTTAATCACTCCTCTTTTGGCTGTAAGAGAGGTTTTAAGTTTAAGTCATTCAATAAGAGAGTTTGATTTACATCTATTGTAAAATGATTATCACAATACTGCCAACTAACTGCCATTTTTCTTTTTTATACCTGTGAGTTGAAGCTTTTTGGGTCTTATCAGCAATGATGAATCTGCAGGCAGAACAAATATTAGAAAAGCAACAACAGACTCAAATGGTAGAACTTTTTTATCCACTAAGTTTTAAGAAGTAAAAATTCGCTAACTGGCATTCCACTGTGGTCCAAAGTGTTTATATGGCACTTTCCTACTTCTCATTCCCATTAATGAAGTGATGAAGGAAGCAGGGGGGGCTCTCACTTTCTACCACGCAAGGTCAGGCAGTTATGCAAAAGAGCTGAATAAAAATAAATAGTCTAAGTGAGTCTCCTTAAACAAAGATCTGGCCTGTGTCAGGTGGGAAGAGCTTGGAATTTAGCTCCCTCAGGTTATTTCCCCCCTGGGGATTCATATTTTGATTTAATCTGACAATTAGTTTTGAAGGAAAGTCTTAATGTCAACTACCTCTGTAACAAAAGGGAACTTCTGTTTCTCCAGTTTGTGTAAGATTCTACTCAAATAACCTTACATTTTCAAAATTTAGTATGGTATACTTTTTAATGTTTATTTTCTTATAACTAATCTATTTAATACTTTTAGAGACTATAGATAGGAAAGTTAATGGTATGAGAAACCAGCCAATTTCATCATTTTTATTTAGCTACTATTTGGTTGATTTATTCCATTCTAGACTTTACTTAATGCTAATGTTCCATAAATTTTGCTGATTTTCTTTTGTTTTAGTGTGATTATACCTATCTTGTTAGTGACTCTGAACATAAAGTTTTTATGTAGTATATGTAGCATAGTTTACCAGGCTCATCATATTCTTGATTATCAAGTTTCTCAAGATAAAGAATTCTTCAGTAAACAATCTTTCATTTTTTAAATATTTCAGATAATTTTTTAAAGATAATTGAATTTGGGAGCATCTAATAGCCCTGCAAAGCAAAATTTACTCTCAAGAAAAGAAAACAATCTTGACAACATATATAAATGTCAGGTGTATAGTCAAAAGTTCCCAGATTTGCAAAAAAACATGAAACTATCACCCATATAGAAAGAATTATGTCACTAGAGGCTGAACAGGAAACAACCCAGATATTAGATTTAAAATACAAAAACATAGTCAGCAGTTATTATAAAGTTTAAAGTCTTGATGGAAAATATGGGCTTTATGGTTGAAGAGATAAGAGAATCTTTTAAACATGACCTAAAGAAAATTTTAGTTTAAAATAATTTCTGAAATAAAAAATTCAAAGAACTCCAGTACTAGAAAAGAATGACAACACAAAGATTTAGCCTCACAGAAACCGTAGTAAAAAAAAATAGAAGTAGGAAACAGTAAAAGAAAAGTCCTAAATGAGGTGAGTAGAAAATTAGACAAAGCTAAAGAGTATATTGACCAAGGTAAAGAATTGTTACAGAATCCTAAAGTCATGGAAAGTGTGGATGCTGGGGACAGAACCGACCAGAATACAGAAATTGTAACATTCATATAGAAGTTACAGTAGAGCATAGAGATTGGAGACGATGAACTAATCAAAGAATGAGATAGTGAAAAAACTACAAGAATAAAGAGAAAGTTCTAACATCCTCCAGAGAGGAAACAATGCTGCAAGATGAAGGAGCAACACTTACACTGGCATCAGACTTTTCATCAGCACCACTGGGAAGCAGTGGAATGATAGCTTCAGCCTTCTGAGAGGAAATGATTTTGAACCTAAGTTTCTATACACAGTTAAATTATCATTTAAGTGTGATGGTGTAGTAAAGAACTTTTCAGACCCGCAAAGCCTCAGTAAATTTCTATCTTTGATATGTTTTGTTCCAGAGGTCACTGAGTTGGAGGGTACAGGCTCCAAGCAGGAAAAAGATGATAAAACAGAGGTTTCTAACCTAAGGCAATGATTCTGAAGCAGAATCGAAAGATGATTAGATGGTTTGAGCCTCTGTGATAAGACAATGGTTCCTGTATCATAATTGAAAAGGAAAGAGGAGGAATTACTGATCATTTACCACTGAAACATCATAGCTATTAGAACAATGACTTTTTTAAAAGAATGACTTGTCTGTATGCAGAGGCAACCTTAAGCACAATTTTAGAGCACAGGGAATTTTATTTCTGCACAGTCCCTTAAAAAAGTCATGCTATCTTTTCATTAAAAGAACGTGTAACCATCTTCTTAATTGCCATATAATCCTTCAACTAGGTTCACTCTAATTTCTTAAATCTTGCCCACACCTTTCAACATTTCTGTGAAGTTTCTATTGCACATAAGCACAATATATAGACATTTTTATGGATCAAATGGTTCCCTTTACCCCCTCCCCAGAGCACCTGTACCCCCGGGTGGCATAGCACGACTGAATGAATGGATCAAAAACCATGTTCATTTCATGGCTTTTGCTTTATTATCCATACCTCTTTCAAAAACAGTGCTAGCAGTTCAGCCTGCTTCAGTTGAGAGGGCTAGCTTCTCATATATCACTGCCAACAAAGAATATAATTAAAAACACATTTTAGTGGGGGGGAAAATGGTACCTTGCAACTCTCTATATTGACTTCTAGTGAGATTACATCACCTCTGTTTGCATTATTTTATTTCCACTGGGTATTATATTCAGGCACTGTGCCCATTCATCTACTTGTATAATGAGCTTTTAATTTTATATCTTTAAATGTTCTTTATCACATTTCCCCTTGCAGGGCTAAGAGCTGGCTCTGTGTGCTCATCTTTCTACCCACCAAAAGTTTTATCCCCTCTTGCTTCATGTTTTTAACTTTTTCTTGCTTTAGTTTTAACCCTTTGGTTCATTTATTTTTAACATACGTTCCTTCCAATTTCTAGTACTTATTTTTAGATTTTGGTTCATTTCTTTAACTTTTGTAATATTTACCTTTTTCTTCTTCTTCTTTTTTTTTTTTTTTTGAAGACCTAATTGGCTTTATTAAGGGATTCATGAGTTAGGCATCATCCCATGTAACAATTAGAAGGTGCTTCCCTTCTTCTTGGGCCTCCCTGGTGGTGCAAGGATTAGAGTCTCAGTACTATCAAGCTATCACCAGCCACTGTGGAATGAGATGAGTTCAATCCCTGGCCAGGGAGCTGACCCACATGGTGCAGCAGACCTCTCCTGTCTCACGTGCTGTGCCCCTCAGCAGTGTATTTCGGTCATTCTGCCTGTTCTGCTCCCCACTCTGTCTTTGGTGAATCCTCTCACCCCCCTACACTTCTGGCCTGCACCCCAGTTCTTGTATGCATAAATAAATAAATAATAAAGTCTTTAAAAGAAAGGTACTTCCTTTCTTCTTAATGTAGTTCATTTTAAGCTATTTCTTTGCTTTTACCCTATGATTTACTTCACCATAGGACCTTGTTTGTTTGCCCTTCTAGGTTTCATTTTAGTTTGTTTAGAACAAGGGCTGGAGGAAACAATTCCCTAGGGGAGAAGGCTTCCATGTGCTCACGAGAAAACTTGGAGTGCACCACTTCCCTGAACATCCCACTAGCTCTAGCCTCTTTCCAACTGGGCTCAGTTTTCATGAGGACTACTTCAAATAGGCCAACTTCTAAATTAGTAGCGCTTTATCTACTGCACAGGTTCTGGAATAAACCTGTTATACCTTACGCATTCATGTGGATACTACAAAGATAGCAATCTTGCATCATTAGCGTGAAATGTCTTGCTTTCCTTCATGGTTCCTTTTTTTTTTTTTTTCCTAAAAAGTACAGTTCATCTGATAAAGGCTGCCCTGTTCCCACAGCAAATACAAACGAAACTATCAGTTTTTCCCTCCCTTCTGGCACAATATTCAAACAAAATGTGTGCAAACCAGAGAGAAGGGCAAATTTTCTTTTGTCAGCCATATCAGGGCAGGCCACAAAGAAAACAAGCCATGGAAGCAGCAGTCTCTGGGTACAGATGCTCCAGTTTATCCCATTTGTGGGGTGCCCAGTTGAGGTCCAAGTACAGGGAGGCGAAAGACTCCAGGTATCTTGGTTATGCCAGATGACACCTTGGACTCAGGTCTCAAACCCAGCACTGTGGCATGCGCAGGTGCGGCAGCAGCACACCTGTCTCCTCCAAGGTCTGGCACGTCTGCCAGATTTCTTTTCAAGAAGAAAAATGTAGCCATAAAATGTTTTGTTATAAAGTTGCTTATGCCAAGCTTTGTGCATATTTGAACTGTTGGGCCTAAAGCTCTTAAACAACTATAAACAGGCAACCTACTTAATCTGAACTACCAACAAAGCTGCAAAACCAGTGAAATTAAAAACATTAATATAGCTTTACTCATGTTATTCTTTTTTTGGAATTGCATACTGGCTCACGAGATGATTATGGTCCTAACCTCTCTAAAACATGTTCTTTTGCATGTTGAGTGGCTTTGGGGGACCTAATTCTTGCAGGGCTGCACTCTTCACATCAATTGGGAAAGCTTCCTGCCGCAGCGTGCCAAGACAGAAGCAGCTCTGAAACTGAGGCTCAGACCTGGCAGGTGTTTGTATTAAGCTTTTTGCTCATCCTCTCCAAATTAAAACACAAAGTTGAATTGTTCCTGAGAACACGTGGGCTTCCCCCAAATCCATGGTTTGAAAAATTCTGAACTCTGCTAGCAAATTGTCAAAAAGTGGCCTGATGCACAAAAGGCTTGCTCACCTCAAAAGCACAGTCTTGCTATGTCATCAAGGGTGAGGGGACGAGGGTTCTGCCCTCTCCAGCCTCAGCGCCTGTGTCACCTCTGCCAGAGGCTTAGAAGCAGAAGCCCCTGTGTTCTGTACTGGGGGCAGAAAGCTCATGGGCCTTTCGAGAAATTGTTGCTCACTCATGTCCCATATGATTCTGTGATTGGGCATGGCTGTGGGCAATACGACGATAGGGCTCTATTGGGAGGAAGGATACATGCTGAACTCTGTCATCTAGGAATTTATATTCTAATTAGGAAAACTTTAACTTTAAAATTTGTATGTGCTCACAAGGGACCATGGAGATGGATCACAGGTGAATTGGTGGTGGGCTACCCAAGGGGAATACAAAATGTAAAAGACATAAATAACAATAAAAATATATATTTAAAAAAATTGTATGTGCTCAAGAGACAGACAAACCAAGTTTTAAAATTAAGTTAGGGGGGCCTCCCTGGTGGCGCAGCGGTTAAGCGCTGCGCTGTGGAGCTGTCCGCAGCTGCCACACAAGTTGGACAATCGGTGGGGGAGATTCCCACATGGTGCAGGAGACCTCTTCTACCTCTCCTGCCTCACCAGCTGCTCCCCTCAGCAGTGCATTTCCATCGATCTGCCTCTTCTGCTCCCCACTCTGTCTCTGGTGAACATTCTCGCCACCCCACGCCTCTGGCCTGTACCCCAGCTTGTATGTATAAATAAACCTTTTTAAAAAAAATTAAGTTAGGGCCTCCCAGGTGGTGCAAGGGGTTAAGTCTCAGAATATGAAGCTACTGGCAGCCACTGCAGCACAAGTTCGATCCCCAGCCAGGGAGCTTCCCACATGGCACAGCAGACCTCTCCTGTCTCACCCGCTGCTCCCCTCAGCAGTGGATTTCAGTGGATCCACCTGTTCTGCTCCTCACTCTGTCTCTGGTGGATCTTCTCACCCCATCCCACACTTCTGGCCTACACCTCAGCTCTTGCATGCATAAATAAATAAATCTACTTAAAAAAATAAAATTAAGTTAAAGCAACAAAGATTTTAAAGAGACTCTAACTGGTTTCTCCTTTCCCTCATTATATTCCTGCACCCAGACTCTCCTGGGCTGACTGTTTTCTGAAAGCACTATTCTCTCTTTCCTCTGCCTGGTCCATGAAAAGTCTTTCTCCCCAACATCACCTGGAAATTCCTTCCAGAAGCAGTTAGTTTCACCTCCTACCAGAAGCTCTCTCTAAGGCCCAATGCTAGGTGAATGCCTAAAGCAGTAGAGTCCTTGCCAGGCCCACCCCCAGGCTGGAGGCAGGCACACAGTAACGGCAGTAGCTGCAGGGACACTGGCAGGCCTGCTGGGTACTGACAGCCACTTGCAGACAGCCGGGTGCTTGACTGCAGCTCCTTAGATGCGCTCTGAGGTGAAGATAGATGGCAAGTTGCTGAGATGACAGGTGAGAGTTAGTTGGTTCCATCAAAAACCTGTCAGTTACCCATTTGTAGACAAGTACTTAAAAGAGTAGATCCCAAAAAAGAAAGTTCACACTTCCACCCACACTCCCAAAGTGATTTCTCTAAATTTCACATGGAGACTGAATGGTTTCTACCATGATCCAGAGATTCTACTCCTAGGAATCTACCCAAAGACACAAAAACACTAATTCAAAAGGAAATCTGCACTCCTGTGTTTATTGCAGCACTATTTACAGTAGCCAAGATATGGAAAAAACCCAAATGCCTCAAAACAGATGAATGGATCAAAAAGATGTGGCACATACACACAATAGAATATTACTCAGCCACCAAAAAAGATAAACTCATGCAGCAACATGGATGGAACTGGAAGGGATTATGCTAGCTGAAATTAGTCAGAAGGAAAAAGATAAATACCGCATGGTCTCACTTACATGTAGAATATAGAGAACCAAACAAAAGGTCAAGAAAAAGTCAAAACTAACAAGCTGACCATAGATCTGAGGCATACAGCAAAGGAGGGGGTTGGGGAGCAAAACAGGGGAAGGATGAACAAAAGGGAATATGCTGATAGTTTACAGGTGATATGGTGGTGGAAAAACTATAGCAACTACAATGACGTAAGAAAAAAATCAACTAAAAAAAAAAAGAACATGCGTTCAAATGGCATGATTGTGCTATTTTTTATAAACATCCTGGCATCCTGGTAAGCAACTGACAGGTGTCAGGGCCACCAGCTCTGAGACTCCTTGGCTTTCTCCCAAGACCTGAAACCACCCTTACCTGTATAGCTCTGTCTACATTAGCACGACTTCCCTATTTTATTGTCTTCATCAACATAACTTTTTTTTTTTTTTCAGGAAACTCTTACCCGGAAGATAAAAGTTGAAATAACTGTTGTCTGTTCCTGAAAGTTTCCATAAACTATTGAAATAATCACCAAATTGTTCAACGCATCCAAAAAAAACCACCATCAAATGACAGTTCACCCTCTTTAAGACACTGTAAGCCCCTTGCCTTAAAAACACTCCCTTTTTGGTGGCCACCAATCCTAAACTATTATATCATAATTCTCCAACCCATGCACACCTATGCACATTGAAAAAAACTGCCTTAAGCTTGACACCAAAATCTCACAGACATCCCAACTTTGCTCTTCTCTCTACAAGACACTGATAAAACTTGGTATTACTAACAAAAAAATAAAACCATCTTGCCTGGGTCTTCTGGTGTATGTGGGGGAAAGTAGCATTTAATTGTCACCTGTCATCTCAGTTCTCCCCAAGTTCTAGAACCCATCCTAACTTGGGTTAGAGAAACTCTAGCCCAGCAGAACAAAAACTTTAGTCTTATGTTTACTTTCATGTAGCTTACAGTACAGAAATGTGTTCTTTTGCTGTCCTGGAGGCCAGAAGGTATTGGCAGAGCTGGACTCCTTCTGGCACTGTAAGGGAGAATCTGTTCTTTGCCTCTTTCAGCTCGCAGAGCTCCAGGTGGTCCTTGGCTTGTGGTTCCATCACCCCAAACCTGCCTCTGTTTTCACAAAGTCTCTCTCTGTGTCTCTTATAAGGACTCTTGGTTTTGGATTTACGGTTCACCTGAATAATCCAGGATCTCATCTGCAGTCTTTTATCTGCAAAGACCTTTATCCAAATAAGGTCACATTCCCAGGTTCCACGAGAATAAGACATGGACATTACTTTAGGGTAACCATTCAACTCACAATATCTTTACAAACGAATTAGGAAACGAAATGCAAAGCAGACACAACAGAAGCCTACAACAGAAACTTGCTGAGAAGTTTCAGACCATACTTTGGGAGGCACCAATGAGGCAGTTACTGGGGCCACACATCATACCTCCAGCTGGGGGGGTATCTGCGGTAGTGTTGGGGGCAGAGGTGCCAGAAGACTCCCCAGAAGGTCACAGTGCGGTGAAACTTCAAGAAAAGGTTGGCATGGCTGTGCCTGGGGCCTCTGTGGGGATCAGCCCCAGCCTGAAAAGGCTGGGGGTTCACTCTGGCAGAGAAGAGCCACAGCAGCCCCGGTCCAAGCTAATGGAAGAGGAAACGATCCCCCAAGCTCCTGGCGCTCTAGACACTGGGCTGTCTGTCCACAACGGGCTGGAGAAGCGCTGGAGCTGCAGGAGCAGCAAACCGCACCCAGCCCGCAGCGCCGACGCAGGACGCGCGTCCGGAGCTGGAGGAGCAGCAGCAGCACAGGGCCGGAGGCTCAAGCAGAAGCAACTGGAACAACTCGAGAGGCTGGCGAGCGGTTGCGGGCAGAGTACCTGGGCTCTTCGGGCTTCTCCGCGCTCCGACTCAGACCAAACCGAGCCGGAAGTGGACCTGGAGAGCCTGGAGTTCGCGCGGGAGACCGAGCTGGCGCGGGGCTGCCCCGCAGGCCCGGAGCACAGTTACTCTCGCAGTGGCGCCACCTGGCGATGCCCCTCGACTCCCTCGGCTCTGCCAGGCAGTAGCCGCCCCAGCTTCCAGTGCTGACAGTGCCTCCTGGCGCGGGGTGCCTGGGTTTCCCTGAGCCCTGCAGAGCAGGCAGCTGGGCCTGGGCCATTCTTCCAGGCGGATTTTGGTAGGAGTTGGCTCTGCTCTCCACAGTGGGGCAGGGAGCTTTGTGGGCCCTCGTGGCCCTCCCTAGACAAAGCCTCCTGGCCTTTGCCCCATAGATCCTGTATTTTCATTGAAGTTATCCTTAAAACTTAAAAAAATAATAATAGAAAATGTTGACATTATCTGCAAGGAAGAGTGAGAGCGAGTGGGAAGGGCATTTTAAGAAGAGAGGAACGAAAGTGTGTGTTATGGGTTAAATTGTGTCTTTCCCACCTCCCACCCCCACCCCCCCAAAAAAGGAGAGAGATGTTGACGTCCTAACTTGCAGTACCTCAGAAATAGGGCTTTCACGGAGATAATCAGTTTAAAATAAAGTCATCAGGATGGGCCTAATCCAATATGACTGGTGTCCTTATAAAATGGGAAAGTTGGCCACAGACGCACGAGGCCCATGTGAAGACGCTCGGGAAGAAGACTGCCGAAGCAGGGGGGCAGACGTCGGAGTTCAGATATGCCTGGGGCCACCGGAAGCTAAGCAGGAGGCGAGGGCCCCAGCTCGGTCCCCTGACTCCCTTCCTCTGATGACTGGGTGGGCGTCTGGCAGACAGATTCTGCCCCTGCTACAATCTCTCAGTCCCCTGCCTGCCTAACCAGACCTCTGAAATATGAGTCCTAGATGCCCAAGTCCCCCCCAGTGAGAACCTGTTTACCTTCACACAGGGACACAGGGCACCCTGTTGTACAACTCCGGGGGCTGCCCTTGTGTTACCCATGAATGACAACTCCCAGAATACTCCAAAAGGTGACCATTCACTAGATCACCACGAGGTGGCGCCCCCTTTTCTTCAGACCAAAAGCCCTGGAGCTGTTTCAGACCTTCACTGAGCATGGAAATGGGATGGGGTGCAGGATGTGGAGTCAAAGCATTGAGGAAGACAGGTGGGATCCCCCTCTTTGGATACAGGTTTGGCGTCCCTCTGTTTCAGGCCTATCTTTCTCTGGAATGGAAGAGGGAATGATGGAGTTGATTTGGAACTGTGGGAAATGACCTCCTGAGGGGCAGTGGAGGTAGTGTGGGCTTCAGACCATCTATACTCTGGACGGACGGTTGCATCTGCCTCCGGAATCTTGCGCGCATGGGTTCCCAAGCCCTCGGCTAGTCCAGTCTCAAACACTGCCTATTTGACTTCTCTACAGGACCTTAGGTCAATTGCTGACTTAATGATGGGCCCCAGAGCAGCTGTTTCCTCAGCAGAGCCCACCCCCCGCTGCTGGGCACACCGGGCCATGGAGATTCCCACATGGCAAGGCAGACCTCTCCTAGCCAGCCTGAATCACTGTCAAGGGAGTAATCAGTGCCCCAGCTGCAGCAAAATGTTGTCACAGAGCCAGGGCCCCTGACTTGAAATCCCAGATCTGCTGTTTACTTTGTGGCCTTCGATGAGTTACTTCTCTGTGCCTCAGTTTATTCCTATGCAGAACAGAGATATTAAACCTAACTCATGGGGTGTTTGTGAGGAGTAAATGGTTTTGTAGCTCACCCTTAAGACTCGTGCTTTGGTAATTCTAAGTACTCAGTGAATGCCAGCTGCTATTTTGTGGGGTAGGTCTAGGGCAGACAATCATATGGCCAGGAGACAGGGGAAGTACACTCTAGTACATACTGAACTCCTTCATAGGGGCCAAGCACTCTGTGGATGTCTAATTTAATTACAGCCATTCCCGGGCCTCCCTGGTGGCGCAACAGGTTGGGCGCAGTGCTGTGGAGCTGTCGGCAGCTGCAGGGCAGTTTCCATACCTGGCCGTGGAGATTCCCACATGGCGCGGCAGACCTCTCCTGCCTCGCCCGCTGCTCCTCCCAGCAGTGTATTTCGGTGCATCTGCCTGTTCTGTTTCTCGCTCTGTCTCTGGTGAACCTTCTCACTGCCCCCCACCTCTGGCCTGCACCTCAGCTTGTATGCAAAAATCAATCTTAAAAAAAGGAAAACTAGTTGTTTAAAAAAAAATTACAGCCATTCCCCCTTATCTGTGGGGATATATTCCAAGACTGTGGATAGTTCCGAACCCTAAACATACTATGCTTTCTCCTATACACGCATGCCTATGAAAGAGTCTAAGTTATATATGAAGCATAGTAAAACACTAACAACAGTGACAAAATAAAAGCAATCAATTATAACAACATACTGTAATAAAAGTTATGTGAAGTTGGTCTCTCTCAAACTATCTAACGGTACCTATGATTTTCAGACTGCAGTTGCCCACAGGAAAATGAAACTAGGGAATGTAGAACTGCAAATAAATGGAATTACTGTAACTGCTCACAAGAACAGAGGAGAACAATTACCCCCCCTTTTCAGGTCAACAACCTAAAGTGCCCATCTGGGACGCAATACTGGAGGTAGGCAATTCCAGATGCCAGGCCCTTCTCTGCCTCTTCTAAAGGTCTTATAGAGCTTCCGACCTCTGAAATCCACTTACTATAAGATTGGACCCTTGAGACTGCCTTGTGATGCTGAGTACATTTGTCCAATTCCTACTGCAACGGAGATCCTAATGTACAAATAAGCAAGTTAGAGGAATATTTCTTGCTCACATATCAAAAGGGGAACCAAAGAGTCCAGAGCAGATTTGATGGTTTTACGGGGATGGGAACCTAAAGTCTTTCTGACTTGCTATTGGATGATTCCTGTGTCAGTCTCCTCTTCATGGATCAAAGTGGATAGCAGTCAGTGGGAGGGGAAAATGCATTTCCTTTCTCCTAAATGCAGGAGCCAAGGGTTGCATTATCTCACTAATCTCTCATTAACCAGAATTTAATTATGTGGCCACATCAAGCTGCAAGGGGGACTGGGAGGAGTCTCTATTCCAGGTGGCTCTGTATCCAGCTAAACAGTGGGGACATTAGCACCGCCAACTTCTCTCACTCACTTTTGACTCTTATCCACCATCTGGTTTGTCAGGACATCCTGGTGCATTCCCATTCCTGATGCCATTCCCGTAGGGTCCTATCTTCATCCCCTGATCCCCTGATCCCCTGGGCCCTTACTGCTTCATACCTTCAGTCTCACCAGAACCTCCTACTTGACACCCCTACCCGCAGTGTCTCTCTCTGCAGCCTCCCTCTGTGACCACACAAAGGTGCCAATATGATCATCTGGCTCCCCGCTGCCCACAGCAATAAGATTTTAACTGCAGATTTCTGAATCCCTGAATTTACATGCAAATGTTGCACATATGTGCATTTTTCTGAAGCGAGTTTCAGGCTCTCAAAGAGGTATCTGATTCCCCCTCAAGTTACAGGCTCATGCCCAAATTCCTAATCTCAACATACACGGGAGCTGTGTCCGCCACCTTTTCACACCTCCTCTCCAGTTACTTCCCCCAGGGGACCCACACTGAAGTCACTTGGAATTCTCTGCAGTGCCCAGACAGGCCATGCCTTCTCATTCTTTGTCTTTATGACTGCTACATTATCTAGATGCCCTTGCACAAAACTCCTACAGCTCCTTATAGCTTAGCTCAAAAGTCACCTGCTCTGTGAGGCTTCCCTCAATTCCTCTGCAAGTTCATCTCCACAGCACTGTTCACCCTCCATTACTCATCCTGCTCCATTGTCATGGTCAGTGGATATCACTCTCCTCTACCAAACCATGACCTCCAATTCTGGAGCCTGTAAGATGTTGGTTGAATAAATGTCATTCATGCCCCCCAAAACTGGACTACTCTTTCTAAAATGAGTGATACTTCCTATGTTCCTATTTCCTTCAAGTCCAAGCTAGTCAAAGCAGCTTTCTCTCTGGCCTCATCTTGCAATCTTCCTTTTTTCCTACTCTGGGAATACTGAAGTTCTTTTTATGCCCCAAATCAGTGTTCACCTGTTTGAAGGCTTTATGCAGGCCCCTTCCTTCGTTCCTCTTTGCCTAGCTAATGCCTATTCATGTAGAGGGGCCAAAGTTGCTTCAGGATCCCTCAGAAAGCCTTCCTGGAACCCCTTCCCACCCTCAGACTAAGGTGAGGGTCTCAGCTATGTGTCCCTGTATCACTTGGCTCTTGCCCAGCAACAACACACTTCCTCCTGAGCCAAATGACATGTTTATCTTATTCCCCACTGAACTGTATGTCCTGTGTCTATCTTGTCCAGCAGTATGTCCCAAGTTCAAACATTGTACTTGGAAGGTAGTGAGCATCTGGTCTATCTGTTAAAAGAGTTAGATGACTGAATTTCTCATTCATAAATCTGGTTTTTACTAACTTTCCATGCCTTTAGAACAAAGTCTTATCGTGGCTTGAGGGTACATTATGATGTGGTTCCATGTATTTTCTGTCCCATCTCTTTCAAATCCATACTTTGATCTCAGCATCTCACTCTAACTCTACACAACAGCCCTACTGAACTGAAAAAAATGGTCTCTAAATGTCTGCTCTCCTATCTTTCAGCATCGGCAGTACTGGTCTCTCTGCCGCGCACTCTCACTTCATCTCTCATTCCTCTCCCTTTTCTAGCTAACATCCGTTAATCTTTAAGTTTTCCATTCAGAGACCTCTTCCTCCAGGAACCCTTCCTTGATTCCTAAGACCAGCTCTGACGCTCTTTAATGGTGCCCCTGAAGTCTCCCTTCTGGCCATTCTTTTCCCCAAGTAGATGGCAAGGTGGCAGGCTGCAGTGTCACGACGACGTCTCTACTGCAAGCCCAGCGCCTATACAGCAGGCACTCTGGAAATATTTGTGGAATGAACGGTGTTGCCTGATTTTATTTCTCTACTATTGGCATATGTATCCTGCCTTGCAAAATCACTCTATGTACACTCTATGGAGGCAGTGAGGGAGGCTGAAATACCTGTGGGTCTCTCCACAGGGCTAAGCGTCATGTCTGTCTCCAACCTGATTTATGTTACTTGGAGGCTGAGCTGTCAGGCACTTGACAAATCAGTGTTAATCACTTGGCTTAGGGCCTGGAAAGCCTGGTTTGGGGGTCATGGTAACCTTCTACACTCTACATTATAGAGGGGCCAAAGTTGCTTTCTAAAAGCTAGGACAGCGTCCGGCACCTAGCTGGTTTCAATAGATGTTCGTTGAAGGGAATGAGTTCTAGAGCCAAGGGACAATGACGGGGAGCGGGCTGTGCTTGTAGAGCTCAGAGTGACTACAAGGGATGAGGTCAAATGTTCACGTTCAGTGCTGAAGATTAAAAGAAAATTATTAAAAAATCTCAACAAGGATGGACAATCAATTTTTATGACTCAGTGGCCTCAAACTCTAGGAAAACTAGATTGCTTTCTCTGGTCAATGAGCTGTTTTTAAGCTGAACTCAAATGAGATGATTTTTAAAGTAGCCAAATGAAAGTTGCCACCCTAATCTGAGATGTGGAAATAGACTCGAAATTGGTCACACAGGACATGGACTCCCTGCCACTGTCTGCAAAGACACACTAACAACAAGACCCACATTGTAAATTACCAAGAGCCAAGAGCAGAGAAAAGTAAAGCAACTTTGAGGCAAAAGATTGACAGGCAGCATTTTAATATAAACAGTCAGGACAGGCCAGAGCCCTGCTAGCCCTGTGGTGTCAGCCCCTCTGGGAACCGGTTAGAAATGCAGCGTCTCAGGCTCCCCCAGCCTCTAGCACAATCTCCAGCCAATTTGTATGCACATCGAAGTTTGAAAAGCACTGGGGTAGAACATTTCTTACTGTAGGTTTTTGCTCTTAAAGTGTGCTTTGAGGTCAAATAAACTCATCTAAAACATTTTTAGCTCATTATTTGCTCTGTTCTCTCCACCTCTGAACTACACCGTCACACGTCGGTGTCCTGCTCTGGGATTTTGAGCCTCTCTTGTGATCACAACAGCAGATAGAAATTTGCCACCACATTTCTGCAGTCTTTATGGATTGCGAATTGGAATCCAAAACTTCCATCAGCTGTTCCTTGTAGAACCACCCTCCGGGGATAGGCTGTATGATAATTGCCATTTTTAGAGATGATTAAACTAAGGCCCAAAGGGAATTTGTGATTCATTTAAGGGACACCAAGCAAACTGGCACTTAGGTCAAAATGAGAACTCAAGCTTTTGAGTTTCCAATGCGAGGCTCACGAACTCTGGTGCCTTTTCTTTTTAGATGAGGGGCATTTTGTTCACGAGACTTTAAGAACAAATTCATAGATCACCTGTGTGTGTTGCTGATTATGAGCCATGCACATGTGGGCCCCTGGGGGTGTAGAAGCTTAGGAAAAGCTGTCCAATGAGCTGTCAACCCAGGGTGGGCTGGCCCAGTCTGCCTCCCACATGCTCGCTACAGCCCAGACTGGCAGGTTCTGCAGTCAGGAACCCCAGAAACCTCAAAGCCTCATGGGGGCTCATAGTTTGCTCAAAAAGGCTATGTGGGAACAGAGCAGTCTTAATCATGAAGCCTTGGATACGGTGATGGAGGAAGGTGTGACGTCTGGATGACAATAACTGATCCCAGGAAGATGCTTTCCATTCGTTTCTTTGACAGATTTGGGACAGCTCATGGATCTGCCTAAACACATGGTGTGCATCACTAGATTGAATTTCCTGCCTAATTCCAATGTCCCTGGTGCAAACTGGAGCCACTTGATGACTTGGAAACAGCTGAGACTGTGCATCTGGCCACTGGTGCCGATGTGCGCCTGGCTCCCTTGCCTGAACTTCAGAACTCTCCGTCAGCCTCAACTAAACAAAGATCCCAAGTGGGGTCTGTTCAGTTTCACCTGTCTGCGTGGTGATTCTCCTAGGGTCTTCTAGGGGATGATTGCCAGGATGGCTGCTTAAAATGTCCCCCATCCTCTCTACACATGCATATTCAGTGAAACATATTCATATATAATGGCTTACAAAACAAAAAGATGGTACGCTTTAAAATTTCTTGTAAAAAACATTGCTTTGCTAATGTGCTCCTGCTTGCCAGCTACACCGTGCTACAAAGGGTAGAGTCACAAGGAATTCGAGGCTTGAAGATGTTTGGGATTTTTTGACAACAGCAATGAATGCACTCTCCACCTTGCACCCTGTTCTGTAGCTCCAGTAGTTTGGGACTTGGCCTAAGGCGAAAACTACAAAGCTTCCTAATGAGCAG
Source organism: Scalopus aquaticus (assembly GCA_004024925.1). Classification (NCBI taxonomy): domain Eukaryota; kingdom Metazoa; phylum Chordata; class Mammalia; order Eulipotyphla; family Talpidae; genus Scalopus; species Scalopus aquaticus. The sequence continues at coordinate 86,168 of PVIJ01003958.1, read as the reverse complement.
AATTCTACAACAGGAATGGATGTGCATATTTGACATAGTTTCTTCTCTGGAGGGGTGGCCTTCTGGGGATGACCCATGCCCTCTCCAAGGGCGAGGAGGAGTCCAGAGAAGGAGCCTTTTGTTCCAAACTGCCAGTTCTTCCACCGCCCCTATGGCTCCAGGGACTTGCCCTGCTCCGCGTGGGCCTGCAGAAGCCTGGCAATTTCCACATGGGCGGGTGATTTCAGAACGATGGACAAAGCTGTTTGACCAGCCTACAGGGGAGAAAAGGAAAAACAAATTTTATCCTGTCTACCTCCTACCTGGGAGAGGAAGAGTGAGCTGGGAGAAGGGGTACCCATAGGATGTAAAGTCAGTTTCAAGTATCCAGAGACCCTAAAAGGAGATGCAAGGGACACGAGAACCATCAGAAATGGAATCATTTGCACAGAAACAATAACATTCACTTTGGAAATCTGTGCCAGTGGACATACAGATATGTTGCTTGGTTTTTAATCCTTTCGTTTTTAATTGGAAAACAGAGAAGAGAAAATAGCTCTCATTATTCCTTACAGTTGTGTGTCACTTAATGACAGGTATATGTCCTCAGAAGTTGGTCCAAGGGGATCCTGTCGGTGCACGGATGTCACAAAGAGTAGCACACAGGCCTGGAGAGCACGATCCACTAGACACCTCGGTTCTGTGATCATGCCTATTGGGGCCACCTTTGTCTGCGGTCAGATGTTGACGAGAATGTCCTCGGGCAACACATGATAGTACACGGATCCAAATGAAAGTTAGCATTCTGATATATTCCCCTCCGGTCTTTTCGCCTGTAAAATTTGCTACTGGTTTTTAAATGGGAATGACAGTATATACCGAGTTTGAATTTTCTTTAGTTTGTAACTTACCATGGCATCTCTTGAGATTTTTTTTATGGTTCTTACACAGTCATAATACATGATTTTCCTTATTGCTGTATCATATTCCATTTTCTACGGAGCTATTTCTCTTCTATTGGATATTTCTCTTGTTTGCAGGTCTTCATCATCAGAAACTTCACGCAGAAAGCATTTTCCCATTTCTAATTATATCTTAAGGGCCAGCATGTGGAAGTAGACTCACAGCATGGGGGGAGAGGCACATTTAACACCCTGAAGCGAGATACAGTAGCGCCGGCGACACCCGCAGCTACACAGGGAGCTGCCCGGCCACTGTCTCAAGAAGCTGCATTCTGAGGAGTTCTTGGCAGGCCTGCTGAGTCTCTGACAGACCCACAGAGAGCTGAGGGGAAAGATGGTTCAGTGGATGCTGGACTTGGTGAGGACCTATGAGTGGGCTCAGTCCTGTAGCCGGAATTGTGATATCTGAAAAGCTCCAAAAGCCACTTTTCTGTTCATTCATTTGGAAGCAAAACTCAAACTGAGGGTATCAATTATCCTTACTTAACATAGCTAGTGAGGATATGAACATTTTTAGATTTTGCTGCATACATATTAATGGTTTGGTAATGTGGGGGGCACCCGAGACTCCACTAGATTGTCTCTACTGTTCACGGGTAGACCTATTTCCTATGATGAGAAAAATCCACGGCAGCCAGTGGAAGTGGTCACACTCAGTTTTGAACTCTCTGGTCTTTTCTCTGTGCAGGATGGAGCTGCTGCTGGGACCCCACATCCATGTAAGTAACTAAAATGCAGAGCAAAAAACCAAAGGAGCTCAAGAGAGAACAGTGAGCTTAAGGGAGAAGATGACGTGTGTATGTGTGTGCATGTGTGCGTGTGCGTGTGCATGTGTGTCAGGGCCAGGAGGGGGCAACGGGAGGCATTTCAGAGGGGTCCTCAAAGGACGGCTCATGGGCTTCACAAAACGTTTACCTCTTTCCCTGAACAGGCCTCACAACCCCTGTGCTTTCCTTTGACCACACTTTATGGAAGTTGGTCTTTGTGGGGTTATTTAATCTCAGTCTTTGCTGGGTCAAGCACTGGATCTGGCCTGTGTTAACAATAGAAAAACCAGCCCCAAATAGAGTCCTTTGTACCAGCCTCTACCCAGACTTAACATCTGTTACAGTTTCAGCTCCCCCCAAAATAACTCTAAGCCAATCAGTCTGGACTTTGCCAATCAGCACCCATGAGGTCACCTGTATGATAAGAATCTCCACCCCCCCCATCTTCCCCTTGTTCTACCCTCTTTCTATTTTGTGTGAGCCTTGCAATATCTCGCTGCCTGATTCATGCATCACTGAATAAAAGCAATTAGATGTCCAAACGTGTGACTTGTTTCTCTAACACCTTTTCCCTGGGCCCAGCATGGACATCCCAGGCCCCGGCCCTGCACCCTGGTCAGCACTCAGTAAACACTGCTGAGAGGGCTGCGGGGTGGCAACAGAGAGGAATTCATTGCAGGTTAATAAAGAACCCGAGAAACCTAAATCTTAATGAGTATTTTCTTCGATGGGCCAAATCTGGAACAAAGCAAAGACTTTCAATGGAGTCACCTTGTCAAAAGTCCCCAGGGAGGGGCCTGGGTTTATTTCTGCCTTTCCTCCTGCACTCTGGATTCCACTGCTGCGCAGTCACCCTGGGGCTACGTGTAAACATGACGACATGTGATGATCTTTATCATGGGAGAGATACTCAGGGTTCCCTCCCCGCCATGAGTGTTCCAGCAGGGCCATCTGGAGACACAGTCTGTGTCTGTGGCCCCTGCAGGCAGGTAGGGAGAGAGAGGGGCTCCAGTCAGCTCCGAAAGTACGGCTTGAAAGACCTGGGGAGGGTCTGTCCCTCAACTGTGTCTACCACAGCAAGTGTCTCCCAGGAACAGCCCAGGAAGTTGCTGGAGTGGGAGGTGTGGCAAGTTCCTGCCTGGCCACCCTGTGGGCCTGCAGAGAGGGAGGGGCCAGCAGCCAGCAGCCTGCCTGTGTGGCCCTGCAGGGGTCGGCTTTCACCATGACAAGGACTCGCCTGGGAACACACTGTGTGTCAGGCAAAGAGGAGCAGTGCAGTCTCTGCCTTAAGAAGGTTTTGATTTGATGGGTCCTTTGCGGAGGTTGCCAAAACATCCTTCAAAAGGTGAGCCTCTGGCGTCCCACCTCACCTTACCACCACCTCCCTGTCCTGTCACCCTGGCAGCCCCCAAGAGGCTGGGTGGTAGATTTCTGAAGCTTGGGAATGTGCCTTGCTGGCTGTTCTGTATTTATAGCAACCTTTAGAGGGTGGAAGGATAAGAGAAACCAATTTCAGGACATGAATTCTTTCTCCGTTTCCAATGGAATTTCTAAATAATCCCTGCATCTAGGCCTCCATAGGAAAGATGACTACTGAAATGATAGGGTGATGATGAAAAGAACCCTGCTCTTCAGTGTAAAGTCAGGGTGCAAGATTTGGTGTCCAGGAGGTCCCAGGCAGCAGTTCCCATCTCCAGCTGGAGTTTCTCACCCACGTCATCCTCGGGATATTTGGGTGTGAATTCCTAGTCAGACATGACTCACGAGGGCAGCAGATGACTGGGCCATGGCCGGGCTCTCGAACCCCCTCCATGGGCCTACCACGCTCACCACCTGGCTACCTCTGTGCTGACCAGGGTGTCCCCACACCCTCACTACCTCTGACACAGCAGTGTCGTGCCACCTCCACCTGGCAACCCAGTTCCTCCCTCCCAGGCTTTGAGCACCTGCTGACTCAGCCCCGGGCCAGCCTAACTTTTCCTGGTCAGCACTCGCCCACCTGAGCTGGCCATCTAATCTCACCTGGATTTCAGCATTAACCTGCACCAGGGTGTCCAGCGAGAGACTGGGTCAGATAATTTGTAATTCTTCACTGTTTCTGTGTGTTGCAGAATATTTGCATCATCCCTGCCCTGCATCCACTAGATGCCAGGGGCACCCCCCGACATTTGTAGCAAGTAAAAATGTCTTCAAACGTTGCCAAATCTCCCCTGAAGGGTAAAATTATCACCGAATGAGAACCACTGTATTAAAACAAGTATCTCAACCAGTCAGCTTCTCCTTTAGGGGGCCATTCTTCTTGGATTGGCTCCCCTAACTCCAGACCTATATCCTCCCTACTCCCTTCATAAATGACCTGCAAATGCCCAGGTTCTTATTCATTCAGTGATGGTTGTTTCTTAGTATCTACCCCTGTCTACCTGTTCATAACAATTACAGTTACCATCAACTGAGTACCTCTTTCATGAACATTAGCATATTTAGGTATGGTCCACAGCCACCCCCCTTTTACAAATGAGCATACAGAGACTCAGCATGGTTAGGTGAACCCAGTTTTAGATGCATTTAGAGATGCATTTAGAGAGTTTAAAGTCCACACTTCTAACACTCTGCTTGAGTACAGCAGAGTCCTCCCCACGGCTGGTCCTCCACCTCTTGAGAGCAGCCACTGAGCCTCTCATATCTGTGACTGATCTCTGACTCACAGCCTGTGAGCCCTGCAATCCAGGGACAGGCAAAGCTATGTCCCAGCTGGCTACACACCTGCCTCTCAGGCTTCCAACAGGGCGGGTTCCAAATAAGAGGCTGCCTACTTCTGCAGCCCCAGTGACCACACAGGAGCTCATCAGCATGGATCCTTTTGTCGGACAGTACAGTCTCTGGAAAAGGAGGCTCTTATTTCTAGCAGCCACTGTCTCCACAAGCATTTCAAAAGGGTCTGTGCTCTCTAGCTCAGAAGTGACTCTGGTGGCACATCTCTGGTGGGTGCAGATGTGGTTGGTAAAACAGGCACAGAGCTCTCCCTGTGCAGGCCTTTCTTCTGCGCCCCAGGCCTTTGTTCCCTTTGAACTGTAGATATTCAGAATGTCCAGACAGGCACACACTTTCAGTTAAAAAAAAAATAAAATCCAGAGGTATAGTGGAAGCGTGGTGACTACAGTTAATAACACTGGATTGCACATCTGAAAGTTGCTAAGAGAGTGGATCTAAAAGATTCAGATCACATGAAAAAAAGTGTAACTCTGTATGGGCTGGATATTAAATAGGCTTGTTGTATGATCATTTTCCAATATATACAAATATAAAATCATGATGTGGTACACCTGAAACTAATATGATGCTATATGTCAACAATAGCTCAATTTTTAAAAAGGAATATATAGAAAAGTGTGCTTCGAGCACTCTTGGACCAAATGTCAGAACTGGGTTAGAATCCCTGCTCTGAGAGTCTGCAGCTGTGACCTTACAACAGCCACATAAACTCTCCAGGCCTCTGTTTCCTTAACAGTAAAAAATGGGGATCATAGTATTTACCTTCCCGGCTCATGGAGAGTATTAGTGAGGTCATATTTCTAGTAGTACCCTAGAAAGAGTTATGTACTTGTACTGTAATTATCAGTAATAGAATCCTGTCCTGACCATGTATCTCTGCAGTTGAGGGCTTCATTCACTGAACTGTTGATTTATGCCCCTGACCTGAAGCAGAATTCTCCACCAGGTACTGGGGTCTCAGGGAACCAGAGATGGGGACCTGTGATGACGATCGCGATGGTTGTGGCTGTTGAGAGTTTGGGCTTAGGAGTTGGTGGCGCTGGGTTCCACTAGCTGCGTGGACTCGGCTATGTTACGTAAACACTTGGGTATGTCAGAGCATCCATTTCTTCATGAGCAAATTGAGTCAACCTCATAAGGTGGTTGCGGGATTTAAATGAGATGGTCAAGGTAAATGCCCAGCACAGTGCCTGGTACGGAGCAGACACTTTGCACACGCTGGCTGCTGTCATCATTCTCATCACCTTACAAGGGGCTTATTGAAGAAGCACGTGTCCATGTGTCCAGCAACGCAACTTGAGGCAGGTTGAATTGATGAAATGGGCCATTTTCTAACATGGGTCACTGTCAGAGGGTGGGCATCCTTTGCCCTTGGCTCCTTCATGCAGCCTTTTAGGAGTTCCTAACATGCTTTCTGGTTGAAGATGCTGCCTCAAAGCCCACATGCTATTATTGCCATAACTGGATGAGGATCAGGGCTAAGGCTAGGCCTGGGTACATCCCCTCAGGATGCTGTCAAAGGCAGGGCTTTGGGGCTTGGGGTTTTTGAGCTCCAAGGCTACAAGCATTTACCGCGGATCATCTCATTAAAATCCCATAACATCCTTATGAGGTTGATTCTATTGCCACTGCCATAGGACTCCATGAAGTCTGCTGGCTGGCAAGGCCTTTTCAGGAAGGGAAATGAAGCGCCTACCTGTTAACCAGCTGTCCATCTTACCTTGTCAGTCAGGCTGCTGTCACAGGCTGGGTGTGCCAGGAGCAGCCGCACCATGTCGGCATTGCCATGGTGACAGGCCAGCATGAGGGCTGAAGATCCACTGTGGTCCTGCAGGTTGACATCCGCCTGGCAGCTCAGCAGTGCTTGCACCATGTCCTCCCGGTCGTGGCTGACTCCCAGCATCAGTGCGGTCTGGCCTCCCTGCATGCAGGGCACAGGGGTGCGGTGAGGTCACTGATGACAAGTGAAGGTTCCCCAGTTCCCCTAAGTGTGCTTGGGGAAGTCTTCCCCAGAAGGTGACTCTTGATCTGCATCACCTTCTGTCCAAGGTATGGGGCACATCCTTCTCCACCCGGCAAACTTCTACTCCTCTTCCAAGATTACTAGTCAAATGCCACAACCACTCTAGAACCTTCGACCAATTCCCCAGGCGCAGGATTAATAACACAGTGCTTAGCACATGGGTGTCAACTCGTCAATCTCTCTCTTTCTCGTGGACTATGAAATTTTTATGAATTTTTTAAAAAGATTTATTTATTTATGCAGACAAGCTGGGGTGCAGGCCAGAAGTGTGGGGTGGTGAGAGGATTCACCAGAGACAGAGTGGGGAGCAGAACAGGCTGGGGAGTTACTGCAATAGCTTCATAGTGCTGAGACTAAACCCTTGCACCACAGGGAGGCCCTGGATTGTGAAATTTTTGATGGCAAGAAATAAGTCTTTTTCATCTCTCTCCCTGAAACCTAGCACCAAGTATGTGCTGAGAAATGTAAATAAAGATTTAAAGTGAAGGGTTGACTACACCAAGACTGCGGCTCCTTACTGCCTGCCTGGCTTAACTTCCTCCAGGAAGTCTTGGTCTACTCTGAACAATGCTGATATTTTCAGGTAATAACACCCAGAGCTTTCTTGTCTCACCAAGACCTCTGTTTGCATCATTCTGAGGTTACTTCTAACCCACAGCCATGGACAATGATTTTACTTCTCTGTGATTACTGGTGGACCTGGCAGTGGATTAGTCAGCAAGTGAGACGAAGCTCTAGTGCTGCTGTTTCCCAGGACATGACCTGGCCGTGGCCCGTCTTCCCTGAATCTTAGCGGTTGTATTGGTTTTCATTTTTCCATGAAAATTAATATAACAACTGCCACTATATACCTCACAGGGCTTTTTTGGGAATCAAATGAGATGCAGCATGAAAGTTTAATAATCTGTGGTCGTCATTTTTTTATTACAAAGTGGTCCTCATTTCTCACAGCTCAGCTTTCCCGCAGAGACACACAGTCCTCTCACATGTCTTCATCATATTTTCCTCTCATGGATCTCCTGGGCTCCAGGAAGGGCAGTCTTGACTCTCTGGGTGTGAGGCTTTGGAAGGTTATGAAAATGAGGCAAAGACTGTTTTCTCTTCTTTCAGATTCCCCATGGCTTGGAGCACAGTGTCTTCCACAGAAAAAGTGCCGAGGACATGTTTGATGTGTTAACTGATTATAGCTCCAACCTGCAGCCACTGATGGATTATGCTTCCCTGCCCAGAACGTTGGGGCACAGAGGAAAGAAAGGGGGTGTATAATCACAAAAATCCCAGCTCTGCTGTGTGAATTCAGACAAGTGAACTTCTGTCTGTGTTCTCAAGAGACACCCCAAACCTCTCACCTGCTTTGCTCATAATTAAGGTGAATCACCTGCAGGGGCCCCCCAGTGCAGTCAACCAGCAAGGGTCTTCTCAAGGAGCTGAAAAAGGGAAACACTAACTAGAGTCCAGAAGTAATCTGCCTGCTTCCAACTGAGATGTGGACAACAAGCTCACTGACCTCTCTCCCAGTCTGTCTGGGACTCAGAAATCTCTGAGGAAACCAAATGTTCAGGCTTTGGACAGACACCGTTTGGAGCACCTAACCTTCTTAGGTTAAAAACTCTACATGAATCTGCATGTAATTCCTCACCCTCCTGGTAGAATAAAACTGGGCAGCCCTGCATTTATTAAGGGGAGTTCACAGCCACACCTCCTACCTGAGTAGCTTGGATGTTCACGTTTCCTTCTCGTAAGAGCCTCCAGACGACAGCCATGTCCTCATCAGTCTCCGCAGAAGCCAAGGGAGTGATCATCACGGGGGTGTACCCGGCTTTGTTCTGATGGTCCACACCGCAGACACCTGCAAGAGGAGCAATGAGTGCTGGGGAGGCTCTGAAGGGCCAGAAGTAAGAATCTGCTTTAGCCAGTTCAACAGTCTGCTGGTTAAAGGCCATGGAACAGAGCAATCCTCTCTACCATGATGCAATCAGCACTTTACATTTCTAGTAGCCTCTAAAACGGGAGACTTTTCTTTACAAGTTTTATAGGGTACCCAGCAAGGAATGTCCACAGCAGAGGCAGAGATGGCCAAGAGAGCCAATGACCATGATTTAATTCTTCAAATGGAGCACAAGACATTATTCCATTCTACAGATAAGGTCACTAAGATATTCCATTTTACAGATAAGGACACAGTGAAGTTCCATCAACTGTCCAAATGAAGGTGAAGTAGAACCACGAATCCATGAAGAACTGAAATCCAGGAGAAGCAGCTCAATGTTAGAACTATAATTTCACCTGCCTCTGATGGTATGGGAAGCAGAAAGAACTTGAAGCTACTGTCATGTAGGTTCCATTCAGGTGAAGAGCCTCACGCCTGCTTGATGGAATTTTGGAGATCTGTAAGTTTATTGAAATTTTTTTTAAGGATTTATTTATTTATGCATACAAGAGCAGGGGTGCAGGCCAGAGGTGTGGGGTGGTGAGAGGATTCACCAGAGACAGAGTGGGGAGCAGAACAGGCAGATTGACTGAAGTACACTGTTGAGGGAGCAGCAGGCGAGATAGGAGAGGTCTGAGGTGCCATGTGGGAATCTCCTTGGCTGGGGATTGAACTCAAGCTGCAGTGGCTGATAGCTTTATAGGCTGAGATTAACCCCTTGCGCCACCAGGAAGGCCCCTGTAAGTTTACTGGAATTTAATCTAGCACCCAGGCGTCATTCACCCACTCACTCATCTAGCATGTATATTCACTTGAAATCTATTATGAACCAGGAACTGTCCTAAGTACTGGGGATCCCAAAAGGAGTGAGAGATGAGAATCCCCTTTGACAGTTACCTGCGTTCTGTCGGGTAGAAAGGACGGGCAGAGATCATCTAAAGAAACAGTGTTCCCTGAGAGAGAGTCACTGTAAGGGCGTCCCCAAGAAGCCTTCTGGGGAGGTGACACTGAGTTGTGATGTGAATGGTGAGAAGTAGCCACTCATGAGGAGAGTTCCTAAGGTCCCAAGGAGGGCAGACTCGGTGAACCTGAAGCCATGTGGCTGGAGTCGGAGGTCAGGAAGTGAGAATGGTGGTGGCACAGACTACACAGGTGGGCAGAGTCAGGGCATTCGGGGTTCCTGAAGGTCAGGTTAAGGATGCCCCCTTCCATTCCAAGAGCAAGCCATAGTGGGATTTAAGCCAGGGGAGCCAAGACCCAAGGCGGGGAAAAGCTGTTGGATTCGGAATTCAGGCTTCCTGTTGCCCATTTAAACCCTCCCACCCCCGCCAGCTTCCTAAAATAAGGCTTACAGATCTACTCCAAATTGAAATATCCCTTCTGCTTTCCTCACACCTGTTCTACTCCATCTTCTCAGTCACCCGAGCTTGACACATCAGAGCGCTCTGGCTCCCCTACCCCTCACAGCCAGTCGGTCATGACCTCCCAAGGGTGCTGTGCTCGTCTTCTGCCACCCTCATCCATTGCAGCCGTCACCACCTCTCTGTGGACCCTGACCCAGAGCTCCCATCTACCCTGCCTCCTCCGGCCCTTGATCCCCCACTTGCCCACTGCTACCATCAGTGAACCTTCACAGAGAACACCCCTGGTTATGGTGCCCCCTTAACTGAGCCCCTCTAGCAACTTCCTGGTGCCTTCTGAATACACTTCACATTATTCTGCCTGGCACTCAAGGTCCTCCAAGCTGGGGTTTCAACTTACCCACTGGCCTTAAATCACCCAAAGCCTTCTGGTGTCCAGTTTTCCTTCTCAGTCTCCCCAGTGTTGGGCTGCCTTGGTGGTGCAAGGGGTTAAGTCTCTTCACGATGAAGCTATCCACAGCCATAGCAGCACAAATTCGATCCCCGTCAAGGGAGCTTCCCAGAGGGCACAGCAGACCTCTCCTCTCTTGCCCACTGCTCCCCTCAGTCAGTGTACTTCAGTCAAACTGCCTGTTCTGCTCCCCTCTCTGTCTCGAATGAATCCTCTCACCACCACCCCCCCCACACACACCTCTGGCCTACACCCAGCTCTTGTAAATAAATAAATCTTTTTTAAAAAATCTGCCCAGTGTTCTTCTCACTTGGGACTTTTCTCTGCTTGCTAGAACACTATCTGCCTCAGTGTCCCTTCCCTGCTCTCAGAATTGGACATAATCTCACTTTTTCTGAGACCTAAAATCATATTCTATACCTCTCCCTTATGAACTACTATCCTGCTCCTCTCTGATTACCAGACAGTAAGCTCTCGGGGAACAGAGAAGCCTTCTACTTGCTTCACCTTCACATCCCTGGTAGTAGCCAGTATGGACCGCAGGACTAACCCTTACATATCTGATGATGCAAGATACATGAATCAAATTGAGTAAAATTGGTCAAAAGGAGCCACGGCCTTTGTTGGAAAGTACTTATGAAGCGTACTTCTAGATCTAGCTCTGGAAGTGGACAGACCAAATACAAAGTATGACTCTACCATTTACCAGCACTGTGGCCTGAGCTTGTTTTGTAATTCTCCAAGACTCAGTTTCACCAACTGCAACATGCACCATACCACCGGAGTGTTGTGAGAAATTAATGATCAATAAAGGCAAAATGGTCTAGGTCAGTTCCTAGGATACAGGACAAACAGTAAAGAAACTCCTTGCTGGAAAGAAGTGTGGGCAAGAATTGCCCTTCCAGGAGGGGCCCGGCCCGCAGAGGTAACTACGTCTGACCTGTCTCCAGCAGCAGCTTCACGATGGAGAAGTTGGAGTGGGACACACTGTAGTGAAGGGCTGTGTTCCCATTGCCATCAGCCAAGTTGATGAGCAGCTTCAGGAAGTGTGGGGAGTAAGGCTGGACCCCACGGAGGTAGGCGGCCACCACAGCAGGGCTGGATGACTTCCGGCTAGAGACGCGGAACCATTCTTGGCTGATGGTGTCCAAGCTTTGCCTCTGAAACATGCAAAGATTCAGTTCCAGGAGGTCCCCTGATCTGGGGTGCTTGCCTCTTTTGGGAAAAGCCAGCTTGGGCACTGCCACCTCTCTACTTCCAGCTCCCCTTAACTTCCATGTGATTTCCTCCTGGAGGGCTCAGAGTTGGTGGAACTGGGAATGCGACCCCCATATGAGTAAGAAGGAGGGTTGCAAGAGCTCCGCAACTACTGGTAACTTTACTAGGTAACAGTCTGAACCTGCTGAAAGTGTAAACCACACCCTCTGTACACACAGGATACTGGAGACCCTCCCTCTCACGCACACGTAGCCAGCCTCCATTGGCCTCACCCAGGCTCTCCCAGCACTCCAGCGTGTTTTTAATAGACGCAGCTGGAGAGTGACAACACTTCACTAATGAGAAGTGCATGCTAGAAGTTAAGATAAACAAGGTACTCAATTTATGCTTGAAATAAAGCCCCAACAGCTGTGCTTGAATTATCTTCAGCTTTTAAGCTTTGCAAGGACCTTCAGACCAAACAGATTAACAGCACATGGCAGGGCCCCACTCTCTGCATTCAATGTTCAGCTCCTTTGGAACCATGAATGAAGGGAGTTCCTGAGTCAATGACATCAGCTCCATGTGTGACATGACCTAAGTGTTTAAAATGGAACACGTTTGGACTATTTGGGTTAATAATGACAAACTATGAGGATGTAACTATCAGAAATTTTTTTATACTCACTCTGGAGTGGGCACTGGATTTGGAATCACTAAAGTAGTGTCCCCAGGATGAAATCCTGGCTCAGCCGTGTGACCTTGGAAGTCATGCCATTTTGAACCTTACTTGTCTATTAAATGGGGGTGAGAAAAAGGCTGGCTCCCTAAATGCCCCTGGCTCTACAGATGAGGTCCTTGTATATCCTGCTCCTTTTTTTTTGTATTACTTTTGAAAGATTTATTTTTTTTCATTTATGCATACAAGAACTAAGGTGTAGGCCAGAGTGGGGGGGGGGGGCGGCGAGAGGGTTCACCAGAGACAGAGTGGGGAGTAGAACAGGCAGATTGACTGAAGTACACTGCTGAGGGGAGCAGCGGGCGAGACAGGAGAGGTCTGCTGCACCCTGTGGCAATTTCCCTGGCTGGGGATCGAACTCGGGCCGCTGAGGCTGCCGATTGCATGATAGCTCTGACTTTAACCCCTGTACCACCAGAAAGGCCCAGTCCTGTTTCTTCTTTAAGTTCTGTGCTTTTATCCTGACATGGGGTGCTGTCAGGTTTTCACATCCTGATAGCTTTTTTGGAAAGAAACAGTAGAATATTTCTGGCTGAAATACGTTTTATATGATATTGCTTTTACCTACAGAATCTTTAGGAGAATCAGGCATAAGATCCTAATATTAAAGAAAACAGTGGTGGATATTAAAAGAAGAGCTTAGAAATAACTTAGTTTCCATAGTTTAAGAAATAAGTCACAGGACTTTTGATCAACATCCACATCACATACTGGTTCTTTGACAATTTGGTTATTTGCCAAATCAACTAAGATAAAATAATGAAAATGGGCTTGGTGGAAGTGATTGTTTTACTCCTAAGGTTCTTCTATAGAGGAGAACAAAATGTTTTTTTTTTCCAAATGCTTGCAAGCTGTTCCATATACAGTCTTACCAGCTGTCCTGAGAATTCGAGGAAATGTGTTGGTGCCAGTATCTCTTGATTAAAAGCAGAATTCAATTGTTATATGTTTAAATCTCTGTGGACCATGAAGGAATTAAGGAGAAAGCAGATGTATTTCCTTGTTTTTGGTCTCTTGACCCATATGTACACTTGCAGAAAAACAGAAAGGCTACAGAATTCAATGTGAGGGTGTGAAGGTAACGGGGACCTGCTGTCCACCACCCTCACTTTATTAACAAAGCCCTAGTGTTGAAGCGACTTTCTCAATATCTCACAGATGGACAGTTCTGGGAATAGAACCTGCGGTCTCTATTCCACATGTTCTTTCCACTCTCCCCACAGGTCCCCCAAGTCATGATGTAATTTTGAGCCTAAATCAGAGTCTGATGACATCGGGGCGCAAGGCCTCATAAGACATGGAAACTGCCTCTGAGCCCAGCCAGCTTGCTTGTGCACGGCCGTGGCGCCACTGCCCCCACCAGATTTGCTGCCTCAGGCAGAGTCTGGGCAAATGCAAGAGCACCAGAGGAAAGGGACGCACGCACGCACACTCACACTGCCGCCTCGGGCAAGGGGCCAAGGCACCCAGTTGGAACTAACAGTTCACCAGTTTGGAAATCTTTACGGGACAATGACAAATCCAAGTACCAAGAGTTGGTCGGTGGTGCTCCCGGTGTGTGGCAGCTGTTGGCTCAGGGCCTGGCACGCGTGAAGAAATTCTTCTGAGGGTTTATATCTGAAAGAAAAAATATATACATATATCAGTCTCCACCTTGATAAAAGAAAGTTTCTCTGCACCTTGATTTTCATTTTCTTCTTTTAATTCTTAGCAGCTCAAATATTCAAATTGGCAACTTTCCAGAATAAGAGGCATTCCTCAGAACTATGGTATGAATATGGCGTCCTGAGATGAGGCCAGTTTCTGAACTCTTCTCAAGAGTGAGTCAAACCCACTGCCTTGTTATCCTGTTGTTTTTTGGTGGCAGGGGCAGATCACCATGAAGAAGTACTGTCCGAAGTTGGACACCCCTGAATTCGAATCCTAGGTCTGCCAGTGGGGGCTACAGGTCCACCTGCAATTCCTGACATGCTGGGGAAGGAAGGGTTGTCTTTCTGTCTTGGGTCCAAACATTTTCTGCCTGAATGACTTGAAAAATTCAAAGAACCCAATCCACACCAGCAAATTTCTTCACATTATCCTTCCATAAAGGACACCACACTAATAAAGCCCAAAGGAGAATCAATTCAGCTGAGGTGCTTGTAATGATAGCACTCTTCCAGTGTTAGGGCAGACTCATGGAGCAAGAAGCTCTGGCCCTAACATCAGAGACCACTGGGGAGAAGGGATAATTAATTGTTGAGACACCTAAATTAGGACTTTTATTGAATTGGTCACTGGGAAGCTGCACTCGCATGCCGTGTCCTCATACTGCCATGTTGGGGCAGCCCCGGTGGGTACCCGACCCAGGTACCATTCACAGCTCATCATTCCTTCAGCAACCAGGCTGGAGATGGTGATAATTGTACTTACTATTCTTATTTCTACTATTTATTGAAAGCCTACTATTTTACTTTTTCCCATCCAGTACTCAGATTAAACCTCTCAGGTTGCTATTCACTACCTTTGACAGATGAGGAAACTGAGGCAGTGACAACTTAAGGACCTTGTCTAAAGTTACAGAGTGGCAGACCTAGGATTTGAATTCAGGGGTGTCCAACTTCGGACAGTACTTCTTCATCGTGCCGTACCACCTCCCTCACAATAAAGCTCAGGGCTGTGTCTACATGGCTCATGTGTGAGCGGGAACCAGAAAAGGCGTGGGCTAGAACCCCCACTCTGCATACAGAGTCATTTAACTTCTCTAAACTTTTGTTTCCATATCTGTGAAGTGGAAAGGAAAATAATTTTGACCTTGCAGAATTGTTGAAAGGATTATGTAAGATGTACATCGACCTTCACACGTCCAGTGCTGGGTTGATGTTAGCTTTACATGTGGAGCTCAGTCTATGCCAGCTTGTCCCATGAAAGCAGGAGTTACAAATGTTTAGTTCAACCTGCACCCAGTACCTGGCATAGAATCGACACTCACTATACACTGGTGAATGGATGGACAAACAAATGAACAGTGGATTGAACGAAAGGATGAATGCATATTCTTGCCCTTTCTCAAGGCCCTTGTCCCATTTGCACCCATCCGACTCACCTCTCGACCTTGGGAAGGGGGAGTGCTTCCCCAGGCCCACTTCCCTGGCCTGCGCTGCCAGTGTCCCTGGGGAGGCCCTGCCCCTCCGGGCAGCTGGGGTGGCTGTCCTTGCCCGGCCTGTGTTCTGGGACATCACCCTTCTTCTCTGCCTCGCTGTCAGACAAGTCTTCAGGGGAGCTGTCCTCACCGCTGGTCTCCTCGCTCGAGGTGGACTCGTAGCTGGGGAAGGAAACAAAGGTCACTCACTCTGGGCTTCCTGCCCAATGGCCATGTCAACATGAATGAGAACAAAGTGGGGTTTAGCTGACACTTCCCAGCTTGTTAAACCATGTTCTCCATTCTCTGCACCCACAGGACGGGATTAGGGGACTCCTAGGAACCTTGGAGTCAGAGAAACATGGAGCAAGAATCTCTGGCTCCAACACCAGAGGCTACTGGGGAGAAGAGATAATTAATCAAGCTCTCTGCAACAAATACACAAACAGCCCTTGCCCTCACTATGCTCAGATGATCCAGACAGGCAATCCAAGCTTCTCACAAATGCGTCTGCTTCTGGAATTCTAACGACAGTTCAAAAAGGGACCCAGATTTAGACAAACACCCTGCCACCCCACCCTAAGTTCTCTGAATTGCCTGGAAAATCTGGGTGATTGTGAGACAACCCCCCACTAGCCTCTATGCTCTAGTTCCACTCACATTTGATAAAGGGTGGATCACCTGTGTCTACTCCAGAAGGATTCCCTGGAATATGCAAACAGGCAGGAAACATAACTGCCTTTCTTGCCTGCAGCCTATTAAAACAACTGTTTGAAATAGTCTAAACACCTATACCCCGTCGAAATTTAAGGGTATGGGCCATTTGGCCCTCCCTGGCCATGATCCTTATGTTCAACTGATGCAACTCTATTGACGTGGCAGACCAGAAACTGTGGAGGAAAGTCTTGGAATATTTATTCACCCCCTCTGCCAATGGTTAACAGGAAACCCCTGATGGGTGCTACAGCTCAGATGAAGACTTCAGGTTGTGGGCCACTGCACACAGACACAGAGACCGGAGTGGTGGCCACAGCTGCCACTAATGCCTCTAATTTCTTTCTTTGAATGGTGGCCCCTCTGTAAGGCCCCTGTGCTCACTGGCATTGCAAAGCCAGCACATTCTGTTTTGTGTAAACCTCACATACTTCTTCCTTTATTGTGCTTTTGTTATTAAGATTCAGACATAATACATTTCCCAAGCAGTTCTCATCTTAAAATGACTTTCATAAAAACTTCACCTGAAAGTGCATTTTCACTCATTCAACAGAAATTTATTAAGCACCTACTATGTGTCAGGCTCTGTCCTAAAAATTCTACCAAAGTCCTTGTCTTGAGATTATATTCTAATATGGAAAGGCAGAAAATCAACATACAGACGATGTATTTGGATAGTGATAAGAACAATAAGTAAAATGAAAGCATGCCACGGCATAGAGTTCGGGGAAGGGGCTACTTTAATAAGAGCAGAAATTCCAAACCTTGGCTTCACATTAGGATCACTTTGGGCTGCTTAAAATTCCCAAACCTGGACTGTGCCCTAGACTGGAGTCTTCAGGGAAGGGACACAGCACTAGTACTTTTTAAGGCTCCCGTAGGGTTTCCAACGTGCAACCAAGGCTGAGCCCCACTGCAGCAGAGTAACAAAGGCTGAGGACAAGCAGAAGAGGACATCAAGCTGGGGAAGAGCCAATGCAAAGTCCCAAGTGGGCCTGACCCTGGCATGTTTGAGGGAACGAATGTGTGCCAACAATAGAGATGAGGCAGGCTAGAGTCCGGACGTGGACTTCCGTGGGGCGGAGTCCTAACGTGGACAGTTGGGGCATTTAAATAGAGGAGAAATAGGCCTTGCTTTAGGCTTTGAGGTTAGGCTGACCATTTCTGCACATGAACTGGTAAAGGCCCAAAATACAACGGTTTCTTCTGGGGCCACAGTGTCCAATGTTAAAAGAAGTGGAAGCAGCAGTTCTAGGACAATCCATTTCATCATGGCTGACACTTCTATCACAGAACCTCCAGCAGTGTCACTTTTGTTTGACCCAAATGAGCAGGGACTCCGGCCACTGCAGGGCAGCCTCCCAGGTCAAAGGCTGGGCTGAGGGCCCCCCTCTGAGTTTCCACAGCATCACACAGCCCCTTGTCTAAGCGAACCTTCTCCCACATCACATATACCTGTACTTCTTGTCTTTTCTCTGCCCAAACTGGGAGCTCAAGGCCGGGGCTATGAGATATTTGATTTGTTTCATTTCTACCACCTGACACATTATTGGCATTTAATAAATGTTTGTTGAATGACTGACTTGGAAAACATTCTAAATCCAATGACCCACTCTTTAGGATATATAAGGATTGGTTTGTGTTCTGAGTCAATAGACATTAGTTGTTTTTCTTCAACGGAAAAAAAAAAAACCACATTGGTTTGGTTTGCAGTAAGTTAGTTAAAGGAAGAAAAAAATGAAAAGGATAAAGTTTGAAATTCAACAAATTAAGGGTTTGTCCTGCTTTCAGCATTGTGATTCAGATTAAATGTCTTCCTTAAAGGGCCCACAGGCACCCCCAATCTCCCAGAAGCCACCTGGACTTCTGGCCTCGGGGGACACCAAAGCCAGGACATAATGAAAGCACAGGATTCAACAGACCATCAAAACTGGCAAGGAGCCAAACACATGCAGACCCAAAATGGAGTTTTAAAGAGCCATTGAGATTAATTCCCTTGAAGAATGAAAACCAGATGTTTCCCCCAAGGAAAAGAGAGTGCTAAGGACAACAGTGGCAGAGGTGGCGTGGAGGACAGGCTGGGCTTCACGAGCGATGCTTACCCACCGTTAACCCCAACAAACTGAAGGTTCTTTTTGGTCCCATTACCTCCTGCACGGAAGCCATAGTCTTTCTTTTTCATTATGGACTTAAGGCTGGTCGACGGGGAGATCTCTAGGCAGACACAACAACCCAGGTTAGAATGAGCTTGGGGATACCCCAGAATGCAGCAAAACCAGGGCTCTTGCTTTGGGCAGGGGTACAGATTGAAAGCATGTGAAGAGGTAGAAAGGGACAGGGAACTAGATAATATCAATCAAATATTTTGAGGGTCTTTGAGGATGCCCAACTTTCTGGTCAACATCAAACAGTCTCTGTTCACAAAGTCCTTCTACGCAGACAAGGGAGCAATGGACACTCTTTCTGAAGAGCTGTGGCGTGGGTGCCATTGCGCCCCTGTCTTGTGACTGGAAATCTGCTCAGTGAGTGGCAGGACTTAAGTGCCCTGACTCCTGGTCCAGCACCCGCCCCTGCTGGGAACCCCTTGGTGGTCCTTCCTGGCTCACAGGCCAGCTGACGCCTGTGATGGGGGTCGGCATGGCAGACACATGAGCAAGAGGACAAGTCTTTCTCTGTGCTCAAAGGGCTTGAAGGCATTTCCCAATGGGCAGGACTAGAGCTAGCCCCCAAATAACGAGAAAGCAGCCAATTTGTGATCTGAGGCAGGAACCGACCCACAGGCTGCTCAGTGAGCAAAGCAAAATGTGGTTCCACTTTACTCACTACAGAGGAGTGTATGATCTGCTACAAGAGGAAGTGCTGCTTGGCCAAAGGGTGGGCTTCAACAGGAGTGCCACTCAATCATGTGCTCTCTCCATGTGAGACTGTGTGTGTGTGTGCGTGAGAGAGAGAGAGAGAGAGAGACAGACAGACAGAGACAGAGACAGAGAGGGACAGAGAGAAAGAGAGACAGAGAGAGAGAGACAAAGAGACAGAGACAAAAAGAGAGAGAAAGAGAGAAAGAGACAGAGAGGAGGGAGAAAATATCCAGGAAATATTTCAGGTCTCAATAAAACATTCCTCCAAAACTAGGCAAGAGGAAACCTCTGATGTGCAAGAACCAGAGAGGCCCATAGGAACACAGGAGTCCAGGAAACAGGAGCAGTGGCTCACATTTCCCCAGGGCCATTCCTGGCCTTCCATATTGCCTTTGTGCAATGCAAACGAGAACTAGGCACCCCTCTGGGTGCATGCAGAGCAGCAGGCTTGGCAAGTAAAGTGGGGGACCGGATTTCAGCTCCCACTTACCCTCCCTGGCTGGCATCTTTGTGCCCTTTGCTATCTCTGCAGCTGTACACATGTCCCTGCAGTGAGTTCTAACCTTAGAGCAAGAACAAGAGTAAGGGTACTAAACCTCCATGGTGACATAAATCAATTTTTATTCCACTGGGCTCCTGGCAGTGCCTAAACCTTAAAAAATACTCATGCAACTAAAACCCCTTTTCCCTTTGACTTGTCAGGTGAAGGAGAGGTTTCCTGTCTTGGGCACTGGTATTTACCCATCGGTGGGGAGGAAGAGGGGGCGGGGGTGTCCTTCTGGGGTGAAGCTTGGGCTGAGTAAGCAGACAGCAGCAGGTTGAGGGAGCTCAGCAGCTGACTCTGGATGCTGCTGAGCTTGGAGGCGGGCTGCTTGATGGCGCTGGCCAGCTCAGGGTACCCATGCTCCAGGCAGTGCCACTGTTCCTGCAGGAGCTCCTGGATCTTCTTAACATACTGCCCAATAGTGGCATCTGCGGGTGAGCTCGGTGGCCTTCCTGGGCTCTCCTTCCCTGGGATCTCTGAACTTGCTTCCTCCTCCCCTGCGGGACGGGCCTTTCTGTTGTCCCTCCATGAAGAGTCTCCTGCTTCTCTGACCAGAGCCTCAGCTCCGCCCTCTGGGCCTTCCTCCTGCTCAAGGCCTGCTTCTTCGATCCTGAGCTCAGTGGAAAAGCAGCTGTGCAAAGAGGAGGTGAGGGCCGACTCGGGTCCCTGCGGCAGTGATAGTTGGGGTGGTGGCAGGAGTTCTGCAGGCCTCTGATCCCCTCCTTTATGACTGTCCTGCCCCCACAGGAGGCCATTCTCCTCTCCTCTGGCCCCCCAGCTTCCCAATCCTGCACTCCCCAGAAGGTCGATCCCAGTGCTTTTGTCACATGACTCCCTGGTCAAGATGCCATGGAGAGAGTCAGTGTTGACCATGGCCTCTGTTTGGCCCTGGGCATCTTTGGTGTACTTGTGGCCAAGTTTTGCTGCCAGCTGAGCAACGGTGCACTCTAGCTCTCGAATCCTCTGCTCTCTAGCCTTGATTTCCTCCTGCTGCTGCTGGAGGGCAGTTCTGACCTGAGCCAATTCCTCAGTTCTTCCAGACAACTTGCCCTCCAGGTCCAAGAGCTGCTGTTTCAGACTGGAGATGCTTCCGGGGTCCATCCTGACAATGCCCAGGTTTTCCTCTGTGACCTGGGTGTCCACACTTCTCACATCTACCTCTACAGGTGGTGGGGGTGGGATCTCACTGATGTTGAGCTCGATTTCTTCCAGCTCATTTTCAGGGATGGGTGATGGCAGAGGTGGGGGGCTTGGTGATGGGGAGCCAGGGGTGGCCACCGCTTCTTCTTCTCTAATACAAAATTTGTCTTCTGCATCCTCTAGAACTACAAGTGCACCCTGAGATGAGAAAGGAGGACCTGGGAGAGAGAGGTGATTTGAAACCTCTTCTTTACTTTCTGGAGGCTCAGCTCCCTCCTGGACCAGCTCTGGAATCCCTGGCACCACGTCTCCAAACTCCCTGGCTTTTGGCTGGACTGATGCTCGTGGGGCGGGGCTGTGGAGACCTACAAATCCTTCCACAGGGCCAAAGGCGCCATCACAGACTCTGCCTTCACCCTGAAGTGGAGGGAGTGTGGCGGGATCTGAGTTGAGGCTGGTGTCCTCTGAGGCCCTGTTTTGCAGCAGTGTGGCTGGCATACTGGATGCTCTTAAAAGTTGAGGTCGTCCACTCCCAGAAGTGAGTTCAGAGTCCCCGGGAACAGCAACCTCTAATTGTCTGGCGGTCTCTGCCAGCAAGGCCTTCCTGTGGTAGCTCACCTCACTACCACCAGCACAGGCTTGGGGGGCATCACCAAGCGGCAGTGACTGGGCTCTCTCCTCTGTCCTGAGTAGCACCTTCCTCGGTGCCAATGGCGACCAGTTTTGGTGAGGAAAAGCAGCATTGGGGCGAGCCCCGCTGTCAGGAAGGCTGAAGTTTCGGGGCAAAGTGCTAAACTTGGCCTGTTTGGACCTTCTGTGGATAGGGACCCTTCTGATGGTGTTCCCCTTCTCGATGTCGTCCACATACTTGAGGAAGTCCAGGTCTAAATGAAAGCCATATGGGGTCTCCACAGAGTAAGGGTGGCTCTTTGGAGGACCTTTCTCTTCCTCCCCCTGAGAAGATTGGTCTTTGGCTACAAGACAAGACATTAAAAAAAAAGTACAATGTTAATAAGAATTACAGGCCTAATATCTGTGATTTTGACATCATGCTCTCATGGGAGACTTCTCCTAAGCATTGCAGCCTCTAAATTATGCTGAGATGCTCGCAAGGTTTTCAGTTGTGCTAAAATGTCATGAAATCAATGTGTGCTTAGCCAATGTCTGCAAGAAAATAGGCAGAGGGAAGTTTCCACTTTGCAGTAAGTCATCCTAGTTACTGCTGTGGAATTTGTCTGCGAACTAGCAAAATAAAATTGTCTCATACTATTGTTCTGGGCTGGAGTCATGCAATAGCTGAGCTGAACCGGCTAAGAATTTGCCAAACCAGGGTATGCATTGGCGATTATGGACATAGAAGATTTCAAAGGCTGAGATACACAACTATCTCAACATTAAAAAAGAATCGGGGGGCGAGGGAGAGATGGGCATCCCCGGTGCGCAACGGGTTAAGTCTCAGGCTATGAAGCTATCCGCAGCCACTGCAGCACAAGTTCGATATCGGGCCAGGGAGATTCCCGCATGGCACAGCAGACCTCTCCTGCTTTGCCCGCTGTGCCCCTTAGCAGTGTACTTCAGTCAATCTGCCTGTTCTGCTCCCCACTATGTCACTGGTGAATCCTCTCATCCCCCCCCACCCCCCCAGACCTCTGGCCTACATCCTAGTACTTGTATGCATAAATAAATAAATAAATAAATCTTTTTTTAAAAAAGAACAAAAAGCATCAAGTTATTCAAATAGGATCTTGCTAAAAGCCAGGGGTATCAAGGAGCTATGCCTTCTACATTATTTAAACCTTCTCAGATGCTTGAGCCTCCAGGTGCAGGAAGATCAGAGAAAAGTGGAACATATATTCATGTCCTGCCCATGATCTTTTCCACCTGAAAACTGCCTTGTGCTTAACAAATGTGAATTTCATTTTCAAAAACTCATGCCAAGTGAGGAAATACCACATTTTTCACAGACTTGGGGAAAAGGTGATGAGAGAAAAGGGCCTTTTAACATCAAAAAGGACATTGGCGTACATCCTTGAAGGCTTTTCAGGGTGGCCCAGCCTATCACAGACATAATGAGAAAATGTGATGATGGGAAAATTCCCCATCACACCAAGCTGCCATCTTCTTGACTACAACAGAGGATGCCGAGAACAAGTCAGGCCTTTGAATATTTGCAGTCCACGGGGACTTGTTTCCAAGTAGGCTTTTCTTCAGGTTAAATAGTCTTTGTTCCTTTGATGTTCCTCACGTGAGAGCCCTTATTATCTATCTCTCTGACATTCTGCTGAACTTGTCAGCAGTCTGATTCATCATATCTGGTTCATTGCTGTGTCTTTAGGATCTAGCTTAGCAGCCAACACACTGATGATCAATTAATAATGGGTCAAGTAAGTGAATTGAATTACTCCTGTTTTGACATTTTGCAGTTTCTGTTTTGAAACTGTTGAGCTCAAGAGAGAACAAGAGTGGAGCACACAGAAGACAGAACATGGACCTGGCGTCTGGTGTGTATCATCACTCTGCAGTCTCAGGAAATTACACAGCCACCCTGTGTCTCATGATCTGTAAAATGGGAATAATCTGGTAAGATGAGAGTCTTGTGAGGATTGAGTCATTAATAATGTAAAGTGCTTAGAACAATGCCTAGCACATGGCAAACATTCAATATGCACTCAATATAGAAGCACTCTATAGAAGCCCAAAACACAGAGACCGGAAGCCCCTTAATGGAAGTTTATTTTCCTTGGGTACACAGGAGAGGCCCCACAAATTTGTGATCAGTCAGCTGCTTGGTTTAGGGGTAATAAATCTTGGGGGCAAAACAGGAGTAATTCAGCTCACTTACCTGACCCACTATTAACTGATCACCTATGTGTTGGCTGCTAAGCTAGATCCTAAAGACACAGAGATGAACCAGATATGATGAATTAGACTGCTGACAAGGTCAAGGTGAGAGAAGCTAAAGGCCATGGAAGGACAGGGTAGGTGAAGAGAAGATATAAATGACGTGCACCTGGGGCACATCCGGAATGGTTTCCTTCTATGGGTGATGACATAATGGGACTGAGATCTTCCCACTTGCCTCCAGACCCCTCCTTCCTCCACCTGGTGCCAGAGGCTTGTCAGGTGGCCCTTGTGCTTGGGGAAGTGCAGTTATCTCCAGAGAACTAAAAACACTAAATGGAGCAGACTAGACACATAAAGGCTGAACTCATGAACATTGATGCAATGGAGCCCACCAGCCTCAATGATAAAAATGGCAGGGTTTGTGGGCAATCACATCCCACCTGCAGCAGGGAACAGAGGCAGGTTTTGGTCCCAATCCACAAGAAGGCCTCATTGACTCCAGAGTTTCTGTGCTGGCAGATACCTAAACTTCCAACTGCTACGAGGTAAACGCTTCTCCAGCACCCAGAGAGTTCCAGATAATTTCACATTTGCTCATATACATTTTTTTACTGACCTATAGAGGCACACTGGCAGTTCAGTAGATGAGAATGCTTGCTCTCTTTGGCTTTCCAAGCTGCACCGAGCAATACTTGTAGGCTGACTGGTCTACTCAGCAGTCTCGTGCATTAGGGGGACAGGCCAAATCTGAGAGGAGGAACTTTGTCCAAAGTTATAGAGAGAACAGGAGCCAAATAACTCTCCTTAAAGCATTATTTATCTGCTTATTGACTCGATTCAGTAGAAATGTGCTGATTTACCCAGTGGCCTCTGGGAGCAGGTCCAGAGTACAAATACAATAATAACATTAAATAAGAAAGAGGAGATTGAAAGGGTAAATATTCCATGGGGAGGTGAGGGAACCAAAGAAGTCTATGCGACTGAGCAGCTACCAGAGGGATGGGTTTCATCATTAGGGCTAGGACATCTCTGTCTCAGTATCTCTCTCACACATACCATTGCACTGCCCTGCCTGCCATCTGCCGCTCTATGTTCCTTCTCTTTAGCCCAGTGCAAGGAACACTGGTACCCGAACAAGGGAGCTTGTGCTGATTTGCAGGGAGAACTACACTCACAGCTCTGCTCCTGTGAAGTTTACCTGGTGACAGGGATGCAGGAGCTCAGAATCCTGGGCATCGAACCAGGGCAATAACTACTTTTGGAAGACTCTCTGTTCAAAATGGACCTCACACAGGCTAAGCCAATATGTGGCCGACTGGCTGGATTTGAATCCTGGCTCTGTCACTGACCTGAGTGATTCTGGGCCAGTTATTTCATTTCCTTAGGTCTCAATTTCTCCGTAAAGTGACAATAATAAAACCTAACTTGGAGTTGTTGTGATTGTTGGCACTAATGCAGTAGAGAACAAAATACAGGTACTTGACCAAGGAGCCAAAAGGCAAGGAGGGCTTGGTTCTGGATGGGGCAGGGGAGGATTCACACAGGATGTGCCCTTTCTCTGGAATATTTACTTCTATGTTAGGAGTATAGCCTCAAGAGGGATTGAGAGCCCCAGAAAATAGTTCTGGAAAAATTGAGAAAATGAGTCAGAGGAGAATAAAATTAGAAACACAAGGCTCAGAGGTACCTAGAATTTTCAGTAGAGTTGTTCTGCAAGCACACCATCTCACTAGACCATTGGAAAGGACCAATAAACACAGGCATGAGCCTCAGAGTAACACACAGACATGAGAAAGGGGTTAGTTGGGGACAGGGAAGCAGGGAGGTACCTCAGTAACTATCTTGAGGAATGAAGTGAAGTGTGGCAGGTGAGTGAACCAATCAGAGGTACTTAAAGTGGGAAAAAAAGTCCAAAGCCTGTATTCAGTTTCTGAAGGAAATGTGAAAAACAGAAATTAGAAAGTGGCTAAAAATAAAGCCAGAAAGAAGGGGAATTAAGTGAACCTCTTCAAAAGGTCCAGACAATGAGGACAGAAGATTTTCCCTTTTTTGCCTTTACTTTGTGAGATGTGGGTGCCTGAAAAGAGGGGTGACTTTCTTGAGCTATTTGTGTACAATCTTGTGCAGAGGAGCATGGTGGAGGAAGCTTAGCAGGGACAGGCAGCCAATAACAAGCCCCTGGGGCACAAGGGAATGAGGTGGTGTTCTGTGGAATCACTTCCCGGGAAGCACTGAAAAGGCAGATCTCTGGGGAGAAAGGCAGACTCTTGAAATGTATGGTGACTGCATTTGGAAAGAAGGAAGAGGAAGGACTGCAGCCGATGTCTGGTCCCTACAACCTGTGCCAGTGAAAAGCCATGTGATTCAAAAAGGTATTGGAGGCTATCCTGTTTCCTGACATTTGGTGATTTGGAAAAAGCATTTCATTAAAAGTAAGGAGATCTGCATCCAGTCTATGACCTTCAACAAGTTTCCCAGGGAGATGAAGAGGGGCGCACTTGTAGAGGCACTGATTGTGCTAAATAGTCACTACTTGACAACTTTACACACGTTGACTCATTTAGTCTTTTACCAACCCAATGAAGTAGGTATTAGCGCCTGCTTATAGAGGAGTGATAGACCACAATTATAGCCCACCCTTGACTACTCCTCTCTCACACTGACCCTGGAGTTGGCCTTGTGACTTCCTTTGGTCAGTGGGTCAACAGCAAATACAATCTATGCAGAGACTTGAAAACTGCTTCTAGTTGGGCTATGTCTGTTCTTGTTGCATTCAGAAGCCCTCTTTCACCATATGAACACCCACCAGCTAACCTGCCGGATGATGAGAGACACATGGCCAAATCATTACCCACACCCCAGGTCACATGCAGTCAACCACATGTGAGGGTGACCATTCTAAACCATGTGGCCCCAGCCATGTCACCCAGAAGACCAAGTCTAGTAGAGATCACCCAAGTCTAAGAGATCACCCAAACAAGAAGACTGGCTCAGCCAACCCACAGAGTATTTTGAGAAAAAATAGATGTCTTTAAGTGGATACATTTTTTTTTGAGTTGTTTGTTACAAAGCAAAGCTGACTGATACATGAAGGGATTGGGACTCAGAGAAGTATAATGACAGACAGAATCACACAGGTGTGAATGGAAATCCTTTCTACTATGCCACTTTCCTGGGCCTTGAGTTCCTCATTTCTAAAATGAGGATAATGAATGAGCATCCTACACTCTATTTGCCACTTGGAAGAGATGAGAAAGCACTCTGAAAATGATACAAATCTAACAGAAACATACAGCTTCCTTCTCATTTCTAACCACCTGCTACTGTTTAGACTTATAGTAGATGGTCGTCCAGTACCACCTGTTTGGGGGCTGTCTCCTGTGGGCTCCCCTAGGTTATTTCCAGGATTTTTAGTAACCATATACCTTCCAACCCAAGTGCTCACATTAGGCCAGAGAATACAAAGCAGTCCACCTACCATCTGTCTTTTCCATCTTAGGAAATGCTGACCATCAGCCTCTCAGCCACTCTTCATCCAGTAGGTATTTAAAATTTGTCAGGGAGTTCTGAAAGGAAGGAGAATAGAAGAGAGGAATTAGAATAAGTATGGAGAACAAAGAAAGCAATACCCATCCTGCCTTTCTCCCAGGTGTGTTCCGAGCCTCCAAGGAGGGAGATTAAAAACCTATAAACATTCCTAGAGTTTAGTTCTAGGTGTGCCCTCATGGAACATTTGCAGTGGTTAACACCAAAGGGAGCGTTTGATCCAAGCCACTCACTTGGCAGACAAGGAAACAGAGGCTCAGAAGTTAACTGCTCTGCGCAAGGCCTCTCAGCATGTCAGCAAAGGAGGTGGACCCAGACCCAGGGCTCTGACAGCCAGCCTGGTATTCTTTCCATAATATAAAGAGCTAAAATCTACTTACCCCCATGCCTGTGAAAGAATTATAATCCATTTTGTGAAAAAGCTGTAATTAGTGTACATCTATATGACTAGTGACATCCCAACCCAATCCAAGACAAAGATGAGGTAATTGCAAGTACTGACAAGGAGCTGACACTTACAGGTGATTTCTACCCACAGCAGAACAAGGGGAAGTTTGAGCTGAGTGACGAGAAGACATCAGTGACTATTCAAGCAGAATACTGTCCTGACTCTGAATTAGGTAGGATGCCTGAGGTTTGATCATAAATTCTCCCCAAAGTCTTAATCCATTCCCAGGACTCTTTCTTCAAATGATAAACAACCTGGCTGCTGCCCTTGTGACAATAAATCACCTAGGAAATTGACTTTTTATGATTGTAACTGCACACATATCAGAATAATGAATTATCTGTTACATCCCAGGAGTGGAAGCAGGGCTGTTTTAGGAATTCCAATTTGCTTAACAATGAACTTCAGACCAGAAAATCTGGACCAGTGAGGAGGGAAGGACTGGCAGACACAGAGTGGGGGAAGGATGAGGGGTGGTCCCAGCAACCCAGGATGGAAAAAGGGAAACCAACAAGGTAACTGGAGAAGAAGCCTCAGGCCTCCCAAATAAGAGGAAGTCTGAAGTTTGCCCACAGAAAGCTTTGTGTCTCCTCTTGCTCTGAGCGCTGTTCTTGCACTGGGACCAGTAGTTTTTCCTGCCTTGGCTCCTCCAAACCTTGCTTCACACACCTGCCTGAGGGGCCTTCCCTGTGCAGATCTGACTGAGCCTCCAAGAGCAGGCAGGGTCTATAAACAGGGACACTTCTGCAGAAGGAACACTGACACTAAGTACCTCACTTACCTCTGAGATGACAAGTACTTGCGTTTGGGGTGATGCAGAGCTGGAGAAGAGAACGTAGGGCTAAGGAGGGTGAGAGCAGATGGTCCTAGAGGCAGTGTGGTTGTCAAGGAGGTAACCGTGGCGAGGACTCAAGGGTTCTTACCTGGGCCGAGGGAGGTTCACCCTTGTTAGAACAAGAAGGTTTTGCCCAGTGATAGATGAAGCAATAAAGAAGTTGTGGCATACACAGTAGAAAATTATTCATCACAAAGAAGGAAATTCTGCAATTTGGAACAACATGGTAAGGTCTTGAAAGCATTATGCTGGGTGAAATAATCTAGACAGAGAAAGAATACTGTACACATTTATATGTGGAATCTACACAACAGAACTCGCAGATACAGATAACAGATTGACGGTTGCCAGAGGTGGGGAGGGGTGGGAAAAAATGGGTGAAGGTGGATAAAGGTAAAACTTCCAGATATGAGATTAATAAGTCCTGAGAGTGTAACCTTTAGCACAGTGATTATAGTTAATAATACTGTACTATGTATTTGAAAGCTGCTCAGAATAATCTTAAAAGTTCTCATCACATGGTTCACGGGTGAATTGGTGGTAGGAATTTTATGGGGACTACACCTGAGAGAAGAAAGTATACACTGTACAAAAATGAACAATGATGTAATATATATATATATAATATATATTTTTTAAAGTTCTCATCACATAATGCTAAGCAAAGTAAGACAGAAGGACAAAGACAAATATCAGATAGTTTCACTTATATGTGGACTACAGAGAAATAAAGCAAATGGCCAGCCAAAACCAAACCAACAACTCACCCTAGAAATCTGAGTGTGGAACTGAGGCTACAAGAGGGGTAGGGGGAAGCCGCGGTGGGGAGGCACAATGGACCTCGGTGGAGGCCAGGAGAGCCTGGGTGGTGTGTGCGGTGTGGTGACTGCACCTGAGAAGGTGTGAGCGCATGCCTCTGAATCATATACAGCGTTGTAAACCCATGTTACCCCAATTAAAAAAAGTTCTCACCACGAGGAAAAAGACTGTAACCATGTATGGTGATGGAAGTTACTAGACTCACAGCGATCATTTCATAGTACATATGGATAGCAAGTCATCAGGTTACATACCAAAAACTGATACAATGCTAAATCGCAGTTATACTTTGATTTAAAAATAATTATAGGGCCTCCCTGGTGGCGCAGCCGTTAAGCACTGCGCTGTGGAGCTGTCCGCAGCAGCGATGCGAGTTCGACGCCCAACCGGGGAGAATCCCACATGGTGTGGCAGACCTCTCCTGCCTGGCCCGCTGCTCCCCTCAGCAGTGTATTTCTGATCTGCCTGTTCTGCTCCCAGCTCTGTCTCTGGTGAACCCTCTCGCCACCCCACACCTCTGGCCTGTACCCCAGCTTGTATGTATAAATAAATAAATCTTTAAAAAATAATAATTATAAATTTAAAGAAAGAAAAATGTAAGAGAAGGGTCCCGGGCAGACACTGCTGCCTATCTCACGCCATGCATCTGCCGTCCGCAGGTGGCAGCTGCAGCCCCCCAGAGGCCTCCCTGGTGGTGCAATGGGTTAAGTCTCAGTACTATGAAGCTGTCCGCAGGCAGCCACTGCAACATGAGTTCAATTCCCAGCCAGGAGCTTCCCACACGGCACAGCAGACCTCTCCTGCCTCGCTCGCTGCTCCCCTCAGCAGTGTACCTCAGTAGATCTGCCTGTTCTGCTCCCCACTCTGTCTCTGGTGAATCCTCTTACCACCCCAACCTCTGGCTTACATCCCAGTTCTTGTATTCATAGATAAATAAATCTTAAAAAAAAAAAAAAAGATGAAGCCTGAGAAGAGAAGGATGAGGACACAAGCCTTAAGTTTGTCCCTTGCCTCTTTCTGTTCCTCTCTTCCTTCCACCCCATAACTTTCTTGAGAAAGGCAGAGGATGACATAATTGACATAATTGAATGATCTCATGTGATCCTCACCAGAACCCAAAGCCAGTTATTACTGTCCCCATTTTTCAGATAGGGAGACTGAGACTGAAAAAGGTCACTGGACACACGGAAGTGTTGGAGCAGGACTTGGCAACGCCAAGCCTACCCTGGGAGAAGGGATTTGTCAACACTTGTCCTCCCCTACACCTGCCCGATGCTATGCCTGAGCCCTCTGTGCAGGGAAATGAGACTTCCCTGTTTCTCCCACAAGTGGACGTGACACTGGCTCTCTTGTGAGACCTCACGAAGGAGCGACCTGTTTCTCCAAGTCTGGACTCCAAGCAATAAGGCTTGTTCCAAGGAAGAAGGAAGGAAGGATCGGCCACCTGGGCAGGCGCAACTTTGCCTGCATGCTCTCATTGACATTTTGGGGGCTCAATCACACCCAGATCCTTTGGTTAGAGTCAGGGATTAGCCTTCATAGATCAGAGCACGGGACTTCAAATAATTATGCAGCACACATTAGGTCAAAATTCATTAAAAAGAACTCTAGAGAGACTGCTAATAATTCTCTAAGACTTCAATTCAGCTAAAATCAATCATTCCAAGGCTATGGAAACTAAATGGAGCTGACACCTCAACTCTGAAGGTGAGACCCTATAAAGGGCTCTGAATGGGAAGGAGGGGGTCATGAGCACACCCCACCACTTCAGCTCCGCCAGCCCAGCCTCCGAGCTTACACTCATGGCAGCTTATAGGGGACATTTTGCAGTTTAGCTAAAGGGGTTTTCTTCGAGTGGGTGGGTGTTTGATGTGGCTAGGTGAGTGGGACTGAACAATAATTGCCTCATCAACAAATGCTTCTTTGTTTGCAATAGAATAGAATATGAAAATAATTGTGTTTTGATAGAAATCCCCTTTCAAATGAAATCTTGCAACCTTCTGAAGCATTTAAAATTTGACATAACATAATTTATTACTCATTTTGTTAAGTTGTATCCCTAGTGTTCAGAACCATGTAATAATACCTGGTGTTGTTATGTAATGATGCATTTGTTTACATCCTATCCCAGAATCAAAGATGCCCAATTAGGTCCCAGCCCCTCTCACTAGCTCATCATATATGTTTTGTGTGTATATAGCTCTCTCTCTTTCTAGTTCTTCTTCCCTGCTAATCCGTAAGCTTATGAAGGTCAGAATTCCTGCAGGACTCATGCCTCTCTCCTCCCTCAACAGTCCTGTAGCCTAACACTTGATACTCAGTCCATAGTACTCACCGGAACAAAATGACCTGGCTTCCAGGGAAAGAAAAATCCACAGGTGTTGAGCCTTGACTGGGACACTATTATTGGATATAATGCCTCGTTTACCTCCACACAAATAACCCTGGAAATAGGTGTCATCTCCAAGGCACAAAGGGACTATGTCACCAATACAAAGTCCAGTTAACTAAGGGCAGGATGGTCTATGTGACCCCATGATTCCCCACTGCCTCTAAAAGCTATTGGGTAGTGAAGAGGAGGGAACTGAGGCTGTCTATTCAAAATCTACCCAAAATACAGACAGCAGGAATAGCCCATGTGTGACTCTACAAGGCCACATTAGAAGGTTCCAGCATGGCCCATGCCCCAGGGCATGGATTTGCCTGGGGTCAGCAGTGCCCAGCTCCCTCCCCACAGGGAATACTATGATGATGCCATTTTTTTATTCCATTTCTAAACTCAGCTCCAAATACAAAGAAACCTTTCCTTCCTCTTGAAAATGAAACCTAGTTCTGTACTTTTGTTCTCCTCAAACCTCTCTTTATTCTGCAGTAATAATAATGCCATATTTCATCCCACAACAGGCTGCATGCCAAAATAAATAGCACCTTGGATTTCCTTGAAAAGAAAGCCTGGCACACAGCACAGCCTTATTGCCACGAGAATTCTTGGAGAATTCAAACTCTTAGAGTCAAATGTTTAGCAGGGTAGCACTCCCAACAGCAGTTCTGTCAGTCCCTCCAAGATCACTTGCAAGGACAAAGCACTCTGTCCAAGGAGAAAAAAAATGTGACCCACACGGAGAGCCAGCCCTGGCAAAATGATGAGAGCATCCTGTTTCCTCATTCCAGGGCCCCGCATCGCCAAGTGTAAATGTGCCCTGTGCTGAGAAGCAGGGGGCATCTGAGAGCTGATACTTAACATTGAGAGGGCCTAAACCCAGACACCCAGGAGGTGAGAGCGCTCCTGGAAAAGATTCTGCTGGCCAAATTCTCTGCCCACCCGAGAAACAAAGCAGTAACTCATGCTCAATAAATGATACATTAACACAATCTCATTAACTCATTCCCACATTTTTCTGCAAGTACCTGTCATTTCTGCCTGCAATGCAGCAGCTGAACCTGAAGCTTCCTGAAGAAGAGGAAACTGTCAGGAAGAAAGCTGTGACCACATTACCTTCCCTTGGCATCCTCCTGCCGCCACAGCCCGGAGCCAGAGGAATCTGCCTCCCAGAAAGCAAGGTTCGGGCTACTGGACCGAAGCTAACTGCTCGGCATTCAACACATCAGCATCGGCTTCCCAGCTGTTAAAGGATTTGGTCAGGTGATCCGTGACCTTGCTGGGAAAGCAAATACAGACTTCCTTTCTGTTCCCGGGAACTGGAGAGTCAGGTCGGGAAGGGATTGCGGCTCAATAAGCTGATACTGAGAGGGAGACAGCTCAGATCTTTCAAATGCAAAGTTAGTTCCCGGAGCTGTTACCACTTGGGAGGGAGACATCAAAAGCCACAGAAACAGCACACATCTTCATCCTCCAACTCCCCCAAAATCTGAGGGGGTTGAAGGCTGGGGGTGGTTATAATTAATTATGTTTTTCCTTCTTCCTCCCTGCAGCTGGTGTGACTCATTAATATGGTATTGCTAATGGGGACACAGCTTCCTTGGGTGCTGAAACCCCCAACGGTGCATCTCTTTCTACCTGGCATTACTTTTAGAAACTTCCTCCCCCAACTGCCTCCTGGGGTCCCACAACAGTGTGAAGCTGCTGGTGAACCCAGAATTCTAGCTGCCCTGATCATTCAGTGACTGGGAGCATATGGGGCAAAGCCAGAGACAGAAACAATGACCAGTGAATTCCCAGGGCCAGACTGGGAGCTCGCCCTCCTGCTGCTCTACCAATCTGCTGTCCGAGGCCCAGAATGCACCCAGTTCTGGCAGAAAAAGAAAAGCAAGGAAGTACCTTCTGTAAGGATCCAGCTCCGGACAGGGTTTCTAACTGCAACACAGATCAGCGACTTCAGAGGGCCAGATGCAAAAGCCAGGGAGAAGGCGGCAGCAGAGAAGGAAGGTCTCAGTGTTCAGCAGAGGCTGCCAGCCCGCTGCGGCCACAGCTCTTTGGAGGAGAGACAGGTGTGGAGTGCGGGGGGCACAGAGGCTCCGGGATCTCCAAACACAGCATGGAACCTGAAGGAGCTATGGGGGAGGGGAGGTGGGGGTGCGGGAGTGCAGTCCAAAAGGAGCCAGGAGGGCAGCTGAGCTCCTAAGCAAGCTCAGCAAACAGATTATAGGGACCTCTAGCCAAGTGAGGCTGCCTTAGGAAATGAAGTCCAGGCAGTAAGACATGCCGAAGCAGCTCTGACCTTCACAGACATCAAGGTGTGCTTTCAAAGGCCGGGGCAGATTTCTGTCTGCCCAATGCTGAAATTGATGCCAGCACTGAATGTCACCCTTGAAATGCTGCCTGCATCCAGCCCAGGACACTTGGAAAGCACTTCACATCCAGGTCCCAATTACCCTCATACCAGCATAAGGCAGCCAGGATCCCTGTTGTACAAGAAATGAAAGACAGTCTACGTGACTTCCCTTGGCTCAGCTAGGATTGATCTGGATTAAAATGAAGATTCCTAGGATAGAATTTAGTGCTCTTCCCACCACACTGGATCATATTTCTTATTCTCCTTCAAGATTCTAGTGCATTTTGCTCAAGAGGGAGGCTAAGAGTCTTACTGAAGCACACTGGGTGATGTGATTAACAAGGCTTCAGAATACCAACATACACTTTGCTCAAATGCTAAAAGTATTCTTCTTTGTTAACTGAGTACACAGATCAAATCATGAGAATGAAAAAAAAAATCAGAAATACATCTTAAACTCTGATTATATAAAAAAATATACTGAGGAACAAACTGCCTCTCTGATAGATTTTAAAATGATTGTTCTTGCTCCCAAATTGGCTAGAAAATGGCTAGAGCCTTGTGACATTTCACCAGAAAGCCAAGTAAAAAAAAAAATTCTCCATTTTACCAAGTCCCATGGCTTCTAGCCACACACTTTTCACCTCTGGCTTATCTATGTAACCATGATAAGCATTTTTTCCCTCTTCCACGATAAATTCTTCCTCAGGCAAGATAAAGAGGTAACAAGCTCTCTTCCAGAGCTAGGATTTTCTTGTAAGACCCAACATTCCTCAGGAACACTATTCTACTTTCTCCCCTGACCGCTTCTGGCTAGTCCTCCAAACTCCCACTCAGTACCCTGTCCAAGTACAGGAATCACCCTTCCTGCCTCCCCTCTCCTGTCTGCCGTCTACTGCTGCAAGGACCACCAGATTCTAATTGCTGCCTCTGTGTCTGTCTCCAGGATCAGCATCACAGGGAGCTGCTCCAGCAAGCAGTGAACAATCCATAATACCTAAGACTCTAAACAGGTGACCTCTCCAGATCCTCCGCTAAGTGCCAAGGGAGCACCTCTGTCTTTCCAACAGGCTACAGACCTCTCATCAGATTAAAAAGACAGTAGACTGCGGGGGAGGAAATAGACCCTTTCCAGTGCCACTGGCTCGAATGCCAGGAGAGAAGACACCCAGGAAAAAAGGACTCATGTATACACCACTAAGACGTCTTTTGACCTCCTTCTGGGGAGAAATAGCACTTTGAATTGTCCAAACTCTACAGGAGATGTGAGACAGGGGCTGTGCCAACTGACTTTGTTTCTAAGAGAAGAGAGTCTCCTGTCTTTTAATTCTTTATAACTTACCCAGTACACTCAATTGAACTCCATGGTCCAACAGGGAGGCGAGCGGAACAGGAATGTTACCCTCCATTTTCCACATGAGGAACAAAGTCTGTTCCCAACAATACAAAGTCAAAAAAAAAAAAAAGCAAAAATCTCAGCTCAAACCCAGATTTTCCGTCTCCCAGCCTAATACTCAGTCCATGAAACAACAGCCTGAATGGGGCATGTGGATGAATGCAGGAGATTCACTAGGACCAGGATGAACTTCAGTGCTGGAGCTATCCAGGCAGAAAGTGACCTGGCATTGAAGGAGGGTCTTCATGGGGAACCCCACAAGGGCAAATCCCCACCATGGCTTCTGGCCCTTGCCATGTCCAGTGTTCCAGCATGACACCCCCCCTCCCCAACACCCCCCCCAAAAAGACACACATCCCTCACTCAAACAAATGTTTTAAGACAAGTCACCAACCTTACATCACCAAGTCATGCAGAGGCATCCATAAGAACTCTTCAGCCAAGAACCATTTGGCAGAGGGGAAAAGCTTGGTTCCTTTTGCAATCTAAAAATCCCACACACATACATACTCCTACTGCCCAAGTCCCTCTAGCCATGATGGGAAAAACGTGGCTGTCCAGGTCAGGCAAGATGGGGGCCAGGCAAGAGAAAAAAGAGAGGGAGCAATCTTAAGAATGTGCCTTTTATCTAAACCGTCCCTCAGGCTCTTGCGCTTTCCCCAGGAAGGTCAGGTATTTGGCAGGCTGAGCGATCACACGGCTGAGGGCGGGCACGCTCTTAGGTCCACGGGCTGCAGAAACAGCCTCTCAGCACAGGCCGGGTTCAGTCATGTTCATTTTGATGGATGCCACTTAAATGACTGGAGAAAGAAACCACCCGTGAGGGATCTGTGGGTGCAGCAGGGCAGGGAACCAGCCATCCTGAAGATGGACTAATGAAAGCAGATGAAACTTTCTGAGGGAGGAAACAGGGCCAACTTTCGGGAGAGGAGGCTACACTAACCAGTGGAAAACGCTCTGTGGAGAACCCTCCACCCCTCATCCATCCCCTCATTCAAAGCCTTCCAGAACACTCTGTCCTCAACTCAAACACAGTGTAAAATTAGATGCCAGTGGACATGGCATGAGGAAAGGGCACAAGCAGGCAACTCATAGAAGAATTAATACCGAGAGTTAATGTTTGAAGAATGTTTTATCTTATGAATCAATAGCCAAAAAGACATAAGTAAATAGAAATGCCATATGCTGTGCTTATCCCACACTGTGCCGGGCACGCTAGGTCCATCCCAACAATATCCAATTGAATTCCCACTTGACAGTGTATTCCCAGGAAAGCAGTACAGTTATTTTCATTATCCAAGGACAAAGCCAAGACTCCGAACAATTGTTCAATACAGAGATTATCAGCACCGAGATTTGAATCCAGTTAACGTGCTATTCTAACCATCATGGTAAAACACTGGCTCTCTTAAGAGTTAGAGGAAAGAACTGTTAAAGAAAGACCCTCGGTATTGATGACTATGATGGGAAGGGGACACACACTGCCCCCCAAATTGCAGCAATGTCTTGACCCTGTCTGTGTGTTCAGGCCCTGGAGTAGTTGGTACGTGTGCAGGGGTAACTTCAAACTTAATCACAACTAAGTAAAATGGGGTAGGAAGAAGAAGAAGAAGGTCATAGTGATGTGATTTATTGTCCTAGTCTAAAAATAGCCTTACTATTATGATATATTCTTGTAAAATAAAAAATGAATTATTTGGGTGGGTAAAGGTTAAGAAGTCACCATAATCCTACCATCTGAAGGCAACCAGTTTCATGTGCACCTATCATACATGTTTTAACAGAACTGAGGCAAGTTCCATGGTGGTTAAGGGCCTGAGATCCAAGCCAAGGAGTCTTGCCTGGAATCTTGGTCCTGCCATTGACAGTGCAATCTTGGACAAGTTACTTAACCTCTCAGTGCCTCAGATGCCTCACTTGTAAAATAGGCACAGTGACACCTGCAATTCATGAATCTGTCAGGAGGATTAAATAAGATGATAATACATGTCAACCATTTAGAACTAAGGCTGGCATATAGTCAGTGTCCAAATAAAAAGAATGTTAGTTATGAATATAATAATACACAGTTGACCCTTAAATAACACAGGGGTTAGGTGTACTGACATCCCCCTGCACACAGTTGAAAATCCAAATATAATGCTTGACTCCCCCAAAACTTACTAAGTTAGTCACCTGCTGTTGATAAAAAGCCTTACTGATATTATACCCTAATGATTAACACATATTTTATATGTTACATGTATCATATAGTGTAGTCTTGAATAATTAAGCTAGAAAAAAGAAAATGTTATTAACAAAATGATAAGGAAGAGAAAATATATTTACCATGCTGTACTATATTTGTTGATACCATAGTTTATGTCTTCTGTTTGTAAAAAATACCAAGTGTAAATGACCCCTGGCAGTTTAAACCCATGTTGTTCAAGGATCTACTATAAATTCAATTATGAATTCAATTTTGTATTATGAATTCCATAACCATTTTAAAATATAGTTATCCTTGCTTTAAAAGCATTGCTGTAAAAGCCTGTGCAAGATTGCACTGCGTTGGGTCTTATTTCCCAAGCCCACACCCTCCTGGATGTCATTCTCCCTTGTGTTTAATTCTCCCTTCAATGCTACCTGACAGGTGGGCCTCAGGGCAGGTCTCCAGAGAAGACCCTAATTCCAGGTGCTGGAATCCAGCTGCCACATGCGATGATGAATGAGCATAGGCTTTGAGGTAAGACAGGCCAGGTTCAAACCCTGGCTGTGTGATCTCAAGCTAATGTCTTTATAAGAAGAGCCCAGCTCAGTGCACCATTGGGAGGATGGGGCAAGATAAGATGTAAGAGCTTGGACCAGCGTTCACTGGGTAATAAACACACAATAAATGTGAACTGTGATTACATTTTAAAACTGACAGTGTTTTAAACAAGGAGAGAGCAGAGCTCATGTTGAGTTCCTAACAGATGGTATGGTAGGAACTCAAAAAAAAATGTGTTGACTCAATGAATAAACAAATGGATGAATGAATGGATCATAGGGTCAGAGAGAGAGGAAAGGATATTTTCTAATGGTTTAAGTTAGATGTAATCTACTTATCATATAATTTACCCATGAAGATTGTGCAATTCAATAGTGGTAGTATACTCAGAATTGTGCAAAATTACCATATCTAATTTTTTAAATTATGGTAAAATACATAGAACATAAAATTTACCATTTTACTTTTTGCAGGTATAAAAATAAGTAGCATTAAATACATTCACAACATTGTGTAACCATCAGTGTTCATCATCTCCAACATAAACTCTGCAACCCATTAAACAATAACCCTGCATTCCTAGGCCCCAGTAACGTTATTCTACTTTCTATCTCTGTGAAAGTGCCTATATAGGTACCCCACATAAGTAAAATCATACAATATTTGTGCTTCTGTGTCTGGCTTATTTCATTTAGCATGTTTCCAAGGTCCACCCAAGTTGTAGAATATATCAAAATTTCATTTTTTATGGTTGAGTAATAATCCTTATATGCACATAGCATGTTGTATTTATCCATTCATCTCACAATGGACACTGTGCTGGTACACAAGACATTTGCCATGACTTTCTGGACTACCAGGCTCCTTGTGAACGCTTTGTTATACTTGGATTATTTCCTTCTTGGTAATCCCACCTCTCCAAAGTTGAAACCAGAATTTACAGTGCTAGACTTTTTCACAAGTAGGATTCAGGCAAGGCAGAAGCACCCAGGTCAGACCTCAAACTGGAAGAAAATGTTCTGGCAAGGGAAGGCCTTCAGGCAAGCATCTCTCCAGAGGGTGGTAGAGACCTGACATCCTTTGATAAACTCTTCTATGTAAGCAATGGGAGCCGTTGCTTGCAACCTTGACCCTTGACTGAGACGATGCAGCATCAGCATGGTTTTAAATTGCTTTAATTTTCTTCTATTCTACTAATTTCTTTTTTTAAAGATTTATTTATTTATGCATACAAGGCTGGGGTGCAGGCCAGATGTGTGGGGCGGTGAGAGGGTTCACCAGAGACAGAGTGGGGAGCAGAACAGGCGGATTGACTGAAGTACACTGCTGAGGGGGGCAGCAGGCGAGGCAGGAGAGGTCTGCTGCGCCATGTGGGACTCTCCCCAGCCGGGCATCGAACTTGCACCGCAGCTGCCGACAGCTCCACAGTGCTGCACTTATCCCATTGCGCCACCAGGGAGGC
The DNA here is from genome assembly GCA_004024925.1 of Scalopus aquaticus. Taxonomy (NCBI): domain Eukaryota; kingdom Metazoa; phylum Chordata; class Mammalia; order Eulipotyphla; family Talpidae; genus Scalopus; species Scalopus aquaticus. Next base: position 46,778 of record PVIJ01003958.1, on the reverse strand, counting down.
CCTATTCTACTAATTTCTGTAATTTGCAGAAATATTTTTTTGAGTTTTATTGTTTTGTCGTTGAATGTTTGCTGTCTTACTATTTTGATTGTTTTTCTCTTCCGTGTTCATCGTTTGTTATTACCAAATTCTTTCCCACCTGAAAGCGGGAATCAGTATACTCCGTGGGCCACAAGGTCTTTTGCTCAGTCTGATGGGGTCACAGTCAAAAGAGCCACAATTTGGAGCCAACCAAGGAATTCAGCTTCACCTGTTCCCTCCTGGGTCACTTCAGTGAAAACCTCTCAAGGGCAGATACAAGATAGAAACACCTCTGCAGGGGGGCACCCTGCACCCACACTCTTTGGGCTCTCCCCACTCCCAGCATCACCGTCCCTGGTCAGAATCCAGCAGAAGCCTTCGCAGGCATCAGCTCAGTGTCAGAGCAGGGGTGCAGGTGCAGGCACTTTGGGGCCTGCGTGGGCTGTGGCATCTGCCTTCTGGATTGGGAGGAAGGTTTTTCTTGGCACAACCTGTATATTTAGGAAAGTCAGTTCAAGCCAACTGAGCTTGATAAGTGATCTCCAGACACCTGGGAGGGGCCAACGGTGTTTCCAGATTTCCCAAGCAAGCTGAAAGCCTCGTCATAATTATTTCACAAGACCCTTCCTGGCTCTCTAGCAGGAATCGCCTAAAGAGGAGTGGACCCATGGGATGCAGCCCCAAAAAGCATGGTGAGCTCTCAGCCTCACAGCACATGGCCAAGGGAAGGCTGGGCATCATCAGCGAACGCGGGAGAGGTAGTGAGAGGTAGTGAGAGACCTAGGAGAGAAGAAGGCTAGAAATATCTATAACCTCAACTATTCCTTGAAGGAGCTAGGGTTTGTTGCCAGTGTGCCACCCAGCAATACGGCAGAAGGTCCTAAGTTAGTGTCAGTCAGTGCTGCTGATCATCTACTTGCAGGAGCAGAGAAACACAAACAGAACTTTGGACATCATCCTCACTTACCGGTGGATAAACTGAGGCTCCAGCACTTGCCTATACCATACAGCAGGGTCGAGGTCAGATAACTGCTTTCTAGACTCCCTCTTCAGTGCTTCCCCTTCAAAACTTCAGGCAGAGAGCACAGGTCTGCAAAGTGGTAGTAGAGGACACAATACTTTGTTGAATAAGAAACAATGTGGCTGGCACTTCCAGTTTAGATGTGGAATGATGGAGTTGCTATTGTAGTAAAGAAAGCCAGCGAATGGCTCAGAATCCTATTGATGGCCTTCACTTGCAGTCTCTAGCTAGAGGGGACATATGATGTGCAATAATAGGAAGAGCTGCCAACATCAGTTAGGCACTTACTCGACACTGAATCCCTTGCCCATCCGCGCTCAGCCCCGAGATAGCACTGTCGCAACTCCCCTGTAAAAAGAGTCATCTCAACACCCAGCTTGAGCTCAGAGTTATGTTTAAAGAAACAACAGTCAAGTAGGGAAAAAAAAAAGAATTGGAGGCAATCCAAACCTCCACTGCATTCTCTAGAGAAAACACCAAAGGGGAAGAGCATTCTTAGCACAAAGCAAAAGTCTTACATTTTTCTTTCTAATCTCTGCTATCCTCCATATCTATTTCTAGCAAAGCAACTGCCCCAGAAGCAGCAGCCTCCATTTCCCAATATCCCTTACACAAATGCGTCACCTGACTCTTTAGTCCCTCGCCTCCTCACTCACCTCTGGCATCTATTCACCCACACTTGCCAGTTTCTATCCTTTTCAGCAGGAATCACAATATTGGCTCCCTTTGTCCTGTACTTTTCCAACACTGGGTGACTCCAGTCTACATAAAAATGGAGGGGCACTAGCCAAGCAAACTACTCCAGAACTTGTCTTAGAAAGAAATTATGGGAAGGCTCCAAAGGCAACGAAGTTTTGAACACTCCCGTCTTAATGTTTTAAATTCCTTCACACATATTTTACAGATTAGAAAACTGAGGCTCACTGCAGCACGAGTTCAATCCCCGGCCAGGAAGATTCCTTGTAAAAAAAAGAAAACTTACTACTAATAATAGTGAATTATTATATGATTATGGCAATAATAATTATTAGCCAGACACTGTCTAATACTGTGCAAATGATAACATTTATATTTCATAATGACCATATCAGGTGGGTGCTAACAGTGTCCTTTTCATGGATGACAGGCGCAGGGCATTAAATTAGTAAGTGGCAGGGTCAGAGTTCAAAGAGGTGTGTTTGGTTCTAGAGACCAAGTTCTTTACCATAGTGTACTATTTTCAGCTTTTTGGATTTTAGTTCTGTAACAGTCTATGAAGCAAGTTGCCAGTAGCACCAAAATAGAAAGAGAAGGGGCCTCCCTGGTGGCACCATGGGTTAGGTCTCAGCACTATGAAGCTATTACCAGCCACTGCAGTGGCCAGGGAGCTAACACACATGGCGCAGCAGACCTCTCCTGTCTCACCCGCTGCTCCCCTCAGCAGTGTATTTCAGTAGATCTGCCTGTTCTGCTCCCCACTCTGTCTCCGGTGAATCCTCTCACACATACACCCCACACACCTCTGGCCTACACCCCAGCTCTTGTATGCATAGATATAGATAGATAGATAGATAGATAGATAGATAGATAGATAGATAGATAGATAGAACCCTATAGAAGGATTTAGCAAAAGAATGAGTCTAAAGTCCAACATGATGTTCATTAAATATCAGAGGATTATTAAAATATAAACAACATTTCTGGGCTTGCAATAAGTCTATAAATAAGGTAAATTTATCTGTAAAGGAATAGATTAAGAAATGCAGTGACTTTCTAATTAACTTAAATTATTTAATCAATATAACACAATTACTTTTCAAATAATCTTTGAAAGTTCCAAGGAGTCTTAGGGTGTTTAATTGCTATTTAACCAGACAGCAGCAGTCGAATTACACAGATATCAATTTTAGAGAAAATGTACTTCGCAGATCTAACACTCTGTCAACATTTCCATTAGAAAGACATATTTTCAGGCTAGATACAAGGGTTTTAGGTTACAAATTAATTTTCTTTCTCTGCTGTTAACCAAGATTGGGCCAGGGGTTGGTGGGAAGGCTGGGCTGGGTGTCTGATGCAGGAATTCTTGGCTCCTAGCTTGTTTAAGTCAGGGGAGAGCTGTACCTCCCTGCAATGGGGCAGGTTCCCCAAAAGCAATTGCTACCAATGATTTGGGCCAATGATTTTCTCCATTCTGGTCCAGATCTACCCCAATAACTTCAGCACATATAGCCATGAGCCTCCTGAGGCCAAGACTTGAGCCATGGTTTTGCCTGGGTCCCACTGGCTCACATTGGTCCCTCCTGCACTGAGGTTCCCATGACCTGGAAGCAACAGATACACCTGGAACAAGCAATGGGCACGAAACCAGAATCTCTGCTGTAGGAACCTGTGTTTCAACAAGTCCCCTAGGTGATTTTTCTGCACACTACAGTTTTAGGAGTCCTTCTCTAGCCTCCATTGAGAAACACTTTGTAAACTGAGTGCTTCTCAAACTGTACGATGTATACAGAGTGCCGAAGAGCTTGTCAAAAGACAGGTGCTGACTCAGTAGGTGTGGGTGGGGCCTAAGAACCTGCATTTCCAACAATCTCCAGGAGGTGCTGATGCTGCTAGTCTCAGTACCAAGCACCAGACTTGTGGGCAGGGCATGTGTCTGGTTGGGATGGGAAGGGGGGCGTCCAGCAGACCTCTGCACAACCCCCTACTCCTGCACCTGCAAAGCTGTGGGACCCTTGTCCCGTCACTACCTCTCTGAGCCAGTCTCCTCGGCTGTGAAAAGGAAAGCACCATCTGCTTTATAAGGTGTTCAGATGGAGGTGTGCCTGTACTTAACACAGCGCTCGGCTGTAGAAAACCCTCAGACAGAAGCCGCGGTTGCTGTTGTTTCTGAGGAAAGTGCTCAATAATTATTTATTTTGTTACCATCCTAGAGAGTTGCCATATGGGACATAGGCACTGGGGCAAGTGGTATCCTCAAGTCATTTCCTCCTCCTGTGGCTCTGTGTGCGAGGTCAGGATTATTGTTCTGGTTTGCAGATTAGGAAGCCAAAGCCCAGAGAGCTTTAATAACTTGGTCCAAGTCACAAAGGTGGTACAGGCAGGGGAAATTCAGGTCTGTTCTGTCCACCCTCGTCTGCAAGGCCTGGATCTACAGAAGGTTGGTGGCTGATAACACATGGCTCTTCCAGGGACTATAACACAGGACCAGGGTTCTAGAGGTGGAGAGCGGAGAAGACAGATAGAAGGCGTGAGGCAGACCCTCTGAGCTGCAGAGAGAAATCTGGCCCAAGAGAAGGAGGAGGGCTGGGTTCCATAAGGATTGGATACCTGATATCCAAGTTGATGTCAGAAATAGGGCATAAGAAGCATGAGCACTGTCTTCTTAGTGTCAGGGCAGAGCTGACCCACAGCAGTGCTCTTCATGGGTACTATGAATGAATTGCTGGATTCAGACATACATATTTTTTTTAAGATTTACTTATTTATGCATACAAGCTGGGGTGTAGACCAGAGGTGGGGGGAGGGGTGGTGAGAGGATTCACCAGAGACAGAGTGGGGGGCAGAACAGGTGTATCGAGTGAAGTACACTGCTGAGGGGAGCAGCGGGTAAGACAGGAGAGGTCTGCAGCACCATATGGGAAGCTCCCTGGCCCGGTATCAAACTCGTGCTGCAGTGGCTGCCAATAGCTTCATAGTACTGAGACTTAACCCCTTGTACCACCAGGGAGGCCCCTCAGACACTATATTTTAAAGGCAGAGACTGATTTAGAATTGGTGGGTAGGATGTGCCAGAGTGGGCTTGAGATTTTCACTCCTGGACTTTTCTTCCTTAAAAAGGGAGCGGCTCAAAATAGAAGAACAACAGGAATATTTCCCTTGGAACACAGCCAGCGCACACAATGCCTTCTTTTCTTTCCAGGGCAGAAGGCATTTGGGTCTCAGCCCATCCATGGGAGGGCAAGTGCAGTCCACGAGGCTGCCTGACAAACTTACCCCCTGTGCCCTGGGGCACAAAGCCCCCTGCCAACAAAGCCCCGCACAAATGCCTCCTCTTTGTAACCCTCTGCTGTGTGTGGTTTCAGTCACCATGGCTCCTGAAAGGTCCCCTCCAGGGCCACAGTGAGACTCGTGGATGGGTCTCCCCACTACTGTTTGGACATAAGAGACAGCAATGCGTTCTCAATTGTGGGGTCACCTTCACTGGTCAATGGGCATGAAGTCAAACAGTACAGCAGTTTGAGGAAAGCAAGACCACTCCTTCCTGTCCAAAAAGCAGCCTCCATGGCTCATTCCATTGGCCAAACATCAGAAATATGGATTCACAGATAAATGAGGATAAAGACCCTTTAAGGAACTCACAGTCCTACATGAAAGACAGAGACCCACAAAGATATACCGTGTTGTGGAGGCCGATGAAGGGCCACGGAAGGTCAACAGTTACAGTGTTTGCAATTTGAAGGATGAATAGAACTTTACCAGGCAGATGGGAGAAGCAGCCCTGTAGATCAGAGGTTGAAGAAAACACTCATGGTGGGATTGAGGAGCGATCACAGAACCAGACCCATTAATAGACAAGAAATATTCACAGAATGAACAAATGATTTTGAGAAGACAGCAGTTGTTGGCTTTGTCAGCAACTTGACAACCAGGGCAATGCCTCTTGTGTTCTCTGCAAAATCCAGCAGCATCTCTCACGTGCTGAGTAAGCACACAGTAGGCCCAGCTAAGCAGAACCGAGAAACTCATTCGTAGAGCAGAACAGCTGGACTGGCTTCTGCAATGAAGTGGTCCGACTCTCTTATTTTACTGGTGGAGAGACAGAGGTCCAGAGAAAGGGAAACATGTGTTCTGGCCAAAGATGTGATCATGTTCTTCCTTTTAGGCTCTGGAATTTCACAGCAGGAACCTGGGATCAGTCAAGATTTTGAGTGCTAACACCAAGGGACAAGACACAGACTCAGGTATACCAGAGATGAGCAGAATCAACTGAACACCAGCAAACAGTAGAGGCATAGAAGGATGAATTCCTGTCCATACATGGTATTCAGCATTTTTTTTAAAGAAATTTTTTAAAGATTTATTTAAGCATACAAGCTGGGGTACAGGCCAGAGGCGTGGGGCGGCGAGAGGGTTCACCAGGACAGAGTGGGGAGCAGAATAGGCAGAGCAACAGAAATACAATGCTGAGGGGAGCAGCGGGCGAGGCAGGAGAGGTCTGCCACACCATGGTATTTAGCATTTAATGCTTACTCAGGTCTGAAAAGAGCAGAGCCTGAGACTGGGACTGGTCGGGCTACCTTAAAGATTAAGACTGTGAGCTTTGGAGTTAGATGGGTCTGACTTTGAATCCCAGCTCTCCCACTAACTAGTACGTGGTTAGCCAGTTCCCTCAACTCCCCCAGCTCACATACGTAAAACAGCAGAGAAATAATTTCCCCCTTACAGGGTTAAGTGGAATGAGATATTTAAATGTTTATCACAACATCTGCAGTGGGAATTGGAAGGTGAACTGCAAAGAAAGGAAGAAAGAAAATAATAGGACCTAGAAACTAATGAAACTCATTGATTCTCCAACTTCTGGTTACTGAGAACTTCCCATAGGGTGCTAGAGGGAGGAGAGAGAGAGTTGAAAACTCCAGGGTTTCAAGCTTGGGGAACTAGCAGGTGTACGGGACAACCACTCAGTGGATTGAGGAGGGGAAATAGATTTGGAGTGGGGAGGATGGAGAGCTTGACCTTGGCCAAGCTGAGCATGCCTGACTAGGGGCTTCACCCACAGAGGCAGAGAGCAGCACCACACACAGTTGAAAGGTGGGCCGGGGGCAGGGGGAAAACCCAAAGACCAGAGGTGTAGATTCTAGAATCACTGGTCATCCATATCAGTGTGATGATCGCTGCAGAGGCGATGGGGGGTGAGGAGCAAGAGCGAGCAGGACACTGCTGAAAAAAGACCCAGGTGGAGAACCAATGAGGAAGAAGACCCAGGGGAGCTCGCAGCCCAGAAATTCAAAGCAGGTAAGTCTTGAGGGAACTGGTGAGGCCTGAGCTCAGTTTCAATAGAGCAGGGGCAGATGCCAAGAGTCGACAAGATGGGAGAAGCAGCGAGTGGGACTATATTGCTACTTTTCCAGGGGAATGAGGAGAGAAATGAGCAGCAGCTCAGGGAGGGGTGAGGTGTGCAGTGAGGAAGGGGGACATGTTTGCAGGCCATGGGAAGGAAGCCCAGAGAGGGAAATGGGACAAGATGCAAAGGAGAGATGGTGGTGTAGGAGCCACCATTTACACCAGGAACTGTGCTGATGCTCGCTGAAAACATTGATCTTAACCTTCCCCACAACTATGGAAGCCGAGATCTTTTATCAGTCCTATTGTGCAGTGAAGAAACAAGGTAGAGACAGCTTAAAAAAACTTAACCAAGTCAGCAGATGGCGCAAGTGAGATTGAAGGCTATTAGCTCGGGGTCAGTTTGAATGAGAATTTCTGGCCATGGGAAAGGTTTTTCAGGATTGGCCGTGGCAAGGAGGAGGAGAGCAGTCGGAGAGAGGTGGTGAGGCAGAGACAGGGAGTTCAAGCCCCATGGCCCCCACTTGCTTAGTGAGCAAGGAACAGACCAAGTGCCAAGAGTTAGGATGCGTGAATGGATCTGGGAACAAGAGAACAGATGAGGCTTGCAACAGTCAGTGCGGAAGTGGGGTTGAGAGACAACTGAGGGATGCTGTGTAGCAGCTGCGCTCAAAGGGCATGAATTTTAAAAGAATCCAACAGTCCCTAGGCAGGATCAGAGAAATGGAGCCATAAGCAGGAGGCTGACAAAGGCAAAGGTGTTAAGGGGGAGGCTGTAGAGGGTCAGGGAGGATCCAAATCATGGGGGCATATGGGTAAGGAGAGAGCTTCACGATTGTGTGGCCATCATAATAAGCACAAAGGTGAGGACAGGACAGGGAGCCCCAATGTGCTACACCTGAGATCTACTGACCAAAAGATGCCCTGACTACAAAGGCACCCCAAAGCACCCTGCTACCCACTCCAAAATAAGTATTCCTGGTTTAACAGTAAAGACTTGTAAGTCAACCGAAACCCAGAGCCACAAACTACATGTGGCAGTTGAGCACCTGAAATAAGGTTAATCAGTATTAAAATGTGCTGTGAATATAAATTGTTCACTGGATTTCAAAGACTGAGTATGAAAAACAAGTGTGAAATAGCTCATTAATTTTTTGGTATTGACTACATGTTGAGATGATCATTTGGATTAAATAAAAAACATATTATTAGAATTAATTTCACCAGTTTTGTGTTTTATTTAGTGTGCTAGAAATTTCAAATGTGACTCGCACTATTATTTCTATTGGCAAGAGCTGCTCTATAAGGCAACCATGTTATTACATGAGGCAAAATAAAAATATTTTAGGCCAGAACGCCCATTTCAACTATTGCGTTTATCTGAATAATTCTCTCGGCTCTCCTCTGAAAGAATAAGAACTGATAAATTTTGATTTGTTGGACGTAGGAAAAGAGGGCCGGGGGGATGTGACCTGGTTAGGAAAGGGCTCACAGGGGGTACCAGAAAAGGACTTTGTGTCATGACCCTGATTAGGGGCAAAAAAAAAAAAAAACCAAAAAAAGCAAAACATACAAAATGAGATAAATGCTGAAAAGTCCAAAAACTTGCAGTGAGAGGAAAGGCTGCATCTTAGCTCTGTACCGGGTCATTCTCAAGCTCCCTACCTCCCATCTATGCCCTCCGCTGACCTTGGGGTGACCTACAAACCCAAACCCTTCATCTGCTCCCACTGGTCTCCTTCTCTCTCTGGCACACTAAGCCAAAAACCTCACACATTCCAGAAAGTCTTTCCCAATTGGCCAGAAGCAGGACCCCTCACGCAGCCCTCCCTTTCAGGAGCTTCCTGCCAACAATTAGAAAAGGAAGCAATGCGATACAGCATGACTAGCATGGCTTGCAAGCCAGAAATCCAGATTTGTCCGATTTTTGCTGTGTGAGATTAAGGCATATCACAACTTCTCTGGGCCTCAGCTCCTTCACCTTTCACACCATGAGACTGACCTAAATCTACACACCTGTGGGAGGGTTCAGTGAGATACCAGGAGTAAGAGGTCTTCATTAGACAGGTGTTAAGCACAGGAAAGGAAATAAAATAAGGTGACCTAGAGCCAGGAGGAAAGTGAAAGAGGAAAAGTGGGTAAACAGGAAGGATGCCATTTGCAAAGACACCGTGTAAAGGGCTGACTTGCCCCACTGGCCAAAAAAGGGCAAAAAAATCCCTCCACCCACAAGGGTAGGTGCAGGTCACTGCCTTCCTATCAGACAAATCTTCCTAGACATACCTAGCTTTAGGAATTTTCTTACAGCTGAATAAATAAAAGTGAGTCCTAGGAACATGTCCAAAACAAAAGCTGAATGCATCTGTTAATGAACTGCTTGAGATTTAATGTTATTTAGCATTTTAAAAGAATTCAATTCCATTGCAAAAGTTATAATTGATCCCAGATTTGCTCCCCCTCCCCCTATTCTTCCTCCAACATGGTAAAGGGTGGAGAATGAGGAATCCAAAGAATGGAAGATGTAAGCCACGGGGCACTGGGCTCCGATCACCCAATACCCCTCAAGTAGTGCTGAACACATTTGCATTTTATTTAACCAGTATTCTAACCTTTGAAGGAAGGAATTATTACCCCCATTTTGTATAGGAGAGAACTTAACTTGGAGGAGCCCAGCAGGGAGGCAAAACTAGCTCTTTCTATCCAGTGGGATTTACCATCACAGACTCTTCCAACAGGCTTGCAGGTGATGGAGAGACCTGTAATATGTTCACCATGGAACATGAGGAGTAAGATGTAACAGAACAGTCTGGAAAGCCTCCATTTGATTTAAAAAGAATTTCTCTCTTGATACAAATGGATACATGTTCAGGTCTCTGTAAGGACAAGTAGTCATACCTCATGCAGGCTCAGCACCCAGTCTAGAGAACACTCCCATAAGCCCTGACAACTTGGAGTTTTTCCTGCACATGCTTCTATATCATCTTAAATGTTTGCTACGATCTGGTATAATTCTTAAAATAGTGTTTTTTAATAAAAAATTACCCAAGAGTTCACTGAGCTTTTCCACTTGTAAAGGACACACACAAAAAACTTAAGATTTATTTTGAAAAATATGGAAAAAGTTTCTCTTTTCCATTATATTCCTTACAATTTAAAGAAAACCACAAATGTCACCTTACCCTTCAAGAGCCCAATTGCTAGCCTTAAACAGTTAATACAGTAAGGGAGGAAACATCTTACGATGCAATAAATACTTGCCAAGGTCCGGTGTTTGGCTGTCCTTCCCCAGCAGGTGCCAGATGCCATGACAGAGAGCAGTGGGCAAAATGGCCCCCAGAGGGCCCCACGGGCTCCATCTTTCTGGTTGTATACTCCCACCAGACTTTCCTTCCCAAGCCATCATGCATCAAGCATTTCATTTTCCCCAGATAACTGCTTCTCCAAAATTAAATTTTTCCCCAGGAGTAGTAGGAATTTATTCCCGAACTTGACAAAGGGATTACAAAGCTGATGGCTGAGAATTTTCTTTCTCCACTGCTATCACACATTAGCATTTTATCAGAAGCCTTAAAAGCATATGGTATTGACTCAAGAGGGGCCTGGGTGGTGGAGACAACTGGCCGGAGAGAAGCTGCCTGCGATTGCGGCTACAGCGGTCCCCGAGAGCCCACGGCTCATCTGCAGGCCAGGTGCTCCCAAGTGAAGATTAATTCAAGGCTAGCATTGCCAGACACAAATTAGTTTTTTCTTCAGAAGAAGCCAGGAATGTGGATTTAGGCAAAGCCTGATTTTTAAATGTTGACTTATTTCTTTTCTTTTTTAAACACTGTGCAGGTCAAACAAAGCCCACACATAAATCAAATGCTGCCTATGCCCATCAGTTAGGCACCAGGGTGGAAATGGTCTCAGCCCTCTGTCTAGTCTCCTTCCTAATCCACTGCCCCTCACGCCTCACCCTGTGCTTCAACCACTCTCTGTCTTTGCTGGCACTAGACCAGCCCCTTGAAAATGCCTTTTTCTGTTTTCTCTCCCTGAGTCCGAGTAAGGGATCATCTCGAGCTTTCTGTGGCTCGAGCGCACCGTGGCTTTGCATAGCTCCTAGACTACCTTCGGCTGCTCCCTCTCCCAAGAATCCTCCTCTTTCCTTCTCAATCTGGCAACTACTGCCCACCCCTCAAGACAGCTTCACTGAGCAACTTCCTCCTCTTCTCCGCACAGTCAGGATCTGTCCCCAGTTCTGTGTTCCAATAGTACCCTGAGGTGCCCTCCTCAAAGGGTCCTGTGATAACTGATTCTTTGTCTCTTCTGTTGGGTTGTAAGCTCCACGCCTTGTAAGCACAGTGCCTGCCCAGAGTGGGTGAGCAGTTAGTATTTACTGGATGGCAGGGAGGGAGGAGAGAAGAAAGGAGGGAAGAAAGGACAGTAATGGCCCATAAGCAAAAAATAAATGGGAGGTTTAATGAATGGCGACTCCAAGCCATTGTGCTCTAGCCCAAAAGCAGCTCACTGGAAGGCTCCAGCTGCACCCACCATCCAGGGTGGGACAGGGAGGTGGTAGGTTGCTGCTTAGTTTCAGGGTCCTAAGAACCCATATTTACCTGCTCTTTGTGCTAGATCTCCAGCCCTAGGGAAGGTGATGTTCTGCTCTGCTTTGGAAGGATAACCTTAATTATGATGGATGATGGGGCAGGAGGGGGCGGGGGTGGGGGGTGGAGGGAATGAGTCTTCCTCAGAGTCTGGCAGGAAAATGAACTGAAGAAGCTCACAGCAGGCTTCTTGCTTGGAGAAGGATGACTACAATTATCATTGCCCAAGGCAGAAAAGGAAGAGGGGGTTCTTCTTTCAGGGAACCCTGGAAGTGAAGCTCTTTGTTCCGTGGGTTGCTACAACTTCTATGAGACTGCCATCCAAACCCCTTCCCTCCTCATTCACAGGCCAAGAGGTTGGGCCAGGCTGTTCCTACCTCTCCCCAGCCCAGGCTGAAGAGAACCAGCCTGGTCTCAGGACAACTGCAGAGACCAGTTGGGGATGATGTTCTCAAAAGCCCAGTGTCCTCTCAGAGGGTCATTTTAACACTCACAGACACCCACTGTGAGGTCAGAGGTGAGAGGAAAACCCTAATCTGCTCACTGCCTCCACCATCCTTAGGCCAGGGACCCCATCACTCCAGGGCACTCAGAACCTCAGAGAACCCGCATGCCTTGAGCTCAGTAAATTCTAAGAACCAGAAGGCAGGCGGGCTTTTAACTGGTTTTAAAGACAAGAAAACAAAGTTCAAAGCCATTTTATAATTAGAAAGGAAAAAATGTTCAGTGAAAGGACCGCATTATTTAAATAAACAAAATAAATTGAAAAAAAAAAAAAAACGTAACAAGAACCAGGATTTACAGCCTTAAGAAAGAAAAACAAAAAGCTAATTTTACTGACTACTTATTATGTGCCCAGTGTTTCATGTTTCATATTATGATACATACATTCTTGGGGTGAAACCTATCATGCCATCTTTTATTGTCCTCATTTTACAGAAAAATGAGGCATATGGTGTGATTTAACCCAAGTCCAGAGCATGCTCCCCTGCTCCCCCCAGGGCCACAGTAGGGAGTTAACAGGTTTCCCTTGGAGAAACATATTTGCATTTTAACAACAGCTCCCTGGAGACCACAAAGTGGTCCAAAGGAATGACTCTTCAGCCTAGAATTTCAGTCTTCAGCTCTGCCACTGGGCAGAGTTCTCAAGACCGGAGCCTTTTGGTACCATGAGGCGTCACCTAAACTCACCCGCCTGGATAACATGGGCTCCATTCAGCAGCTGGCAAAGCTAAGGCATGGGGTAGAAGGAGAGAAAAGATTAAGTCAGGAAAAGCCAGCCCTAAGACAGGTCCAAGAGTGGAGCAGGTAAGCAACTTGTGATCAGGTGCTCCACATGTACCCCCTTGCTCCAAAGTATCAGCCTGCTCTACAGTGTGGAAGAGACACTTTCAGGGTTTAGGGCAGGGCTGGGCAGTGTGCTGGAGCAGGCGGCCTGGGTTCTCATTCCAGGTTGGTTATTCACACGTCGTGCCATCCAGAGTTGGCCACCCACCCTCCCTGCGCAGTGTCTCCATCTGGGAAAGGAGAACTGTGGTTTAAGAAACCAGGGAGTTTCCTCCACCTTCCACGTGGGAGTCCGGCAGCTGTAGAAGCTGCATTAAAGGTCCAAGTGGGGGGAGTGGAGGCTTGAGAAAAAAAGCAAAGGCCCAAGAAAGGTGAGAGACAATTTCTAGGAGATGAGACCTAGAATAAGTAGTTTTCCGGGCTTGGGGGGTAAAGCTTATGATAATAGACAAAGAGCTGGGAACACAGGAATGGATAGTACATCCTTTTTAAAGGAAACTAAATGGTGACCATAGTTTGTCCAAACTCTTATGTGTTTGCCTGTAGCAGTTTTTAAAATCACAAGGTTCTAGATTCAGCCAGATCTAGCCTGAGCTGCTGAATCCATCACTTAATATTCTTGTAACTTACAGCAAGGTTACAAAGAGGTTAAGCAAGAGTTTAACCTCTTTGTATTAAAGCAACTACTTAGAGAAATATTTAATCACTTTACTTACCAATACAATGGGAATAATAACAGTCATACCATGGGTGATATTGGGTGATAGGTAAAGATTAAAAAGCCACTATATTTAAAGGGGTCGAACTACTGTTAAGCATATGTTAAACTTCAATAAAAGGAAGCAAAAGAGCAAACCACTATGCTAATGTTGCCCCCATGGGCTTCCTTCTCTCCTGGCTTCCTTCTCAATATCAACATCTGGCCAGTCCTCCCACAACCTCACTGACTCCCTCCAGCTCCCCATCTGCCTGTGCGCTCCCTGCATTTCCGAACCCACTTGAAAGCTACATCTCCCAGTGCTTAGCCTCCTTCCTAGGATTCGAGTATGCATTTGATCAAGTGATTCACCAATTAGTCTACACAAGCTCCTTAACCCTCCCAGGGAAGTAACTGTCCACGTGGAAGTTGATCCAACAGCCTGCTTTGCATGGGATCAGGCAGACAATGAAGGAGGTGGTGGGTTTGTGGGCTGATGAGATTTACCTAACAAGTTACCCAGATGTTCTGCAATTTATGAATTGACCTCTGGCTATACATCAAAACCTTCTAGCCAAACCACAAATTATGTGCTCTTACAAATTTGCCAAACTCTCAAATGGAATTTACTATGCTCAAGAATACTTGCACTAAATAGACAGAGATAGATGGATATGTGAGCAATCAGGGTGAAGGCAGGTGAGAAATTGGAAACTAAAGCTCAGTGACTCCCTCTCAGGGTGTCCTAACCCTTTCTGTGTCGTGGACTCCTTTAGCAGACTGATGAAGGCTCTATGATCTCTCTCAAAATGTATTAAAGTATATAAAATAAAATGGATAGCTTGGTTACAAAAAACCAATTACTTTGAAATATAATTATTAGAAAGTTTAAACGAGTCTATAATACAGTAGTTTATGTACTTTATTAACACATTAAATAATAAGCTCTTACAATGAGTGTAAGAACTGCTATAATTTCAAAGTTGGGATGGGCATAAATCATATTTCAAGACATCTGCAGCCGCTGAAAGGTGACACAAAAATATCTGTCACTTCTAATGGTGATAATGTCAGAGGTACTGCCAAAACACTGTGGTCATTGCCTAATTCATAATGAAAGAAAATGCTAAGCCACGATGTTATTTTTTTCCCCACCCAAGTTCACAAACTCTTCTGAATTCTCTGCACGAGTCACTTGGGCTGTTAACACCATGTTAAGAATTCCCACTGGGTCCTTTCCAGCTCATAAGTTCTTGTGCTTGGTATATTCCTGAAGTCCTGCTCACATTCATCTCCTTCTTGAGGAATCCCCACCCATCGCCCTTCCTGACCCCAGAGGTCAAGTTCTGTATAGATGACCCTCCTCCCCTCTGACTAGCACAGAAGGGACCCCTGCTCAGCAGCATCCCAAGCCCAGGCTGACCAGACAGGCCTAGAGAGAAGTTCTCAGCTTCCAGAGAACAGAGTTCAGAAATAGGATCTTTTCTGGAACTTGAACCAAGTAACAAATGGGAGGGTCCTGTGATAGTCAGGCGAGGGGGGCGGGGTGGGCAGATGCTGAGTTGAATGAAGACTTGCGTGGCTGCACCGAGGGACAGGTGGGCCAGCCTCAAACTCAGACTGTCTCCTGGTGCCTGGCCTCCCTTCACCCACATATCACTACTGCATCTTTGGGGCTCCTCATCAGGATAAGCTTAAGGGGGTCTTCCTTTTCCTCATCAGAAGAGCCCCGAGTCAGTGTTATCAGGACATTTTGCAGGTGAGGAAGCTGAAGTTCAATAACCCGGAGTTATTTGCTCAGGTTCACAGGGCTAGTAAATGCTGAAGCCGTCTTCTTTCTCTCACCTGGACTGTTTTTTGAGGAACAAAGGCTGATGGCCTTGATTCTTTATTCAAGTCACACAAACTATACATGAAAACAGTCTCTTAAAAAAAAAAACCCACAAACATTCCTGATAAAATACCCTGTACCCCAATACTGTACCTAATAAATGCAGCCCCTGACCTTACTAGACTCAGCCACCACCCAACTTGTCTTCTAACCTTTCCCCAAGGTGGCTACACTGGCAGTGGTGGGGACAGTGAGGCTGGCTGAGGAGCAGCGGGTGAACCCAGCACCTGCAAGCCCTCCACTCTGTTCCTGGAGCCCCGCTATGAAAATCACAATTGATCTCACTGAGAGCCGCGTCTCTGGCAACTGGGCAGACACCAGGCCATGGTGACAAATCAGCACTGATGGCTGCTCTTTCATCTTCGCATGGAGCAAATTCTCCCCAATTCCATAATTCTCTGCCCCCTAGTCACTTGACGTCAGAGCCACAAGCTAGAAATGCATACCAAAGGAAGCTGCAGACACAAAGGATTCTACAGAAAGGGGGAAAAGCCGCAGCTGCATTAAAATGTATATACATACAACATTTTTTATGTGCTTTGGGGGGAAAAATAAACAGGGGGTTGGGACAATGCCTGTGTTCCTCTACTTCCTACCCACCCCATCCTCCCAAAGCTATGTGAGAGGCAGGGCCAGGAACCAAGGCCCCTGAAACAGAGTGGGGCTTTCCTTTTGCAAATAAAATTTCTTTCCCTTGGAGAAGGAATATTGGCCAGCTTCTGCAGACACCACCAATCTATAACTGCCTGCATATCACATTAACCATCCACTTGAAATCTTGGGGCAGCATTTATTTTATCTTACAAATTGTGACAGGCCTGTATTTTGTGAGTAGGCCCATTTTCTTTCTTTTAATCCTCTGAAATATTATCCATGCAGACTGGAAATTGTTCACAGAAAGGCCTATGAGGAGTCTCTTAGTCTAAACAGTGGGTCTGGGAGATTAGCATTCTGAGGCACAGAGAGGTTAAGGGTCCAGATGTAAATCACACAGCTGGTTTGCAGCAGCCCTAGGCTCCAAGCCTGTGCCTCTTCCCACACACTCTACCACAGACAGGCATGGAGTGCCTAGCTATCTCATCTTCACATAGAGAGAACTTGTGAAGCCCAGTTTTATCATTTATTTGTTCTATTGGGGTGCAAAGGAAATCACCCCATTCTTTTCTGGGTCCTTTTGAGTTGGAGGAATAATCAAAACAGCATCATCAGGTTAGCAAAGGAAAAACAATCAATTTAATAACATACTTACGGAGAATTTGCATGCTTGTAAGTTCTAAAGAATAATGGAGCAGACCAGGAATACTTATCCTGCATTTTGGGACCTGGGGCTTCAAGGACAGAGAGGGAGAGACTTCACATACAGACAAGGAGGAGGTTACTTCATCCTTACTCTGAGAATAAAGATGAGATTCTTAGAGGGAACATGTTTATTGATAAACGTAGAAATGGATGGGACTCCCAAACTATATTCTTCTAAGTCATAAAAGGGGAAGCAGCAATTGCTTCTTTGATTAGGAAAAGGGCCAGAAGATTAGGCCATGATGATCTCATCTTCAATTGGGGAGGTGTGAAGATCTTGGGCAAGAACAGAAGCTTCTCCTAGCCTTCACAGCCCTCACTGTTCCCAACTCAAAACAACTGGTGATAGTAATAGACCTCCCAAGGTACAACTGGGCCTTGACTGACCTCTAGTTCCCATACCAAGGTGACAAGAAGCCTATTGAGAAAAGACTATCTGACCCTTTCGTTTGGGGGGGGGAGGGGCTGACCCCACCGTTCCATAACCCTACGCACTGTCAACCAGCTCTCTGAGTCCCTAACTTCATCTATGGATTATGCAAGGACTGAGAGTTCCAGAGCTGGGCACACGTGTACACGATGTTCTGTCGTATGTTCCCATTTCACATACTGAAGAAAGTGGAAGTGCCCTGTGAAATGCGATAATTGGATCTGCACAGCTGCCCAGAGACAGCAAGAAATGATCATTATTAAGTCCACTGTACAGTTAAGAAAAGAGTCTCCCCCCAGAGACAACATATCTTGCACGAGATCGGAGTTTTAAAAGTAAACACATTCTCAGCATTCACAAGTCCTACCTGTCCTCCCAGCCACACCTCCCGAGGGCTGAGTTGAAGGAATAAAAGTTACTGCTTCCTCTCTGCCCCTCTCTGCTGCCCCGAAGAACAGAGCCACGTATCTATCACGGAGGCGTACTCCATGACCCTCCCTATAAACTAGAGTCAGCACAGTGCCTGGTACAGGCCAGACTCAAGGCAGCTGTGATGAATGAGTAAGTCACTGAATGAATGAAGATCCTGATGGAGAGATAAAACACAACTGGCCCAATAGCCTGGAGTAGGTGTCTCCTTGCAGACAGCAGCAAGCAGGCATGCAAAAGATCTAGAGACCGCCAGCAAGAACTCCATTTTTCCATTCATCCCCCACAACCTACTCTATGGGGAAGAAGCCTTTGGCAAGCTGGGTCCCTGCTCCCAATGATCCTGTCTAGAACATTCCAGGGGCCAGAAGATAACAGTGAATCACGTGTGACCCTCCTCCAGCTAAAACAGATGTAATAACATTGCAGGCAAGGGGCAGCAAACAGGCCAGGAAGATAGGCCATCTGTCTTCCTAACTGTCATCTTGGCCCATAATACGATTTTTCTCCCTGTCACACCTTAGGCTGCTACTGAGCTGAAGCAAAACCAAGATATCCATCTCCTGGCCATGAGCAGTGGCCTTCATAAGGTGCCAGGGACAAATGTAGGCGCCTTGACTAAGGGCAGCTGAGAGAGATGGGAGGGGCCCTGGACAGGAGCGCAAGCAGGATGGGGGGAGGGGCAGTCCATGCTCTTACCCAGCTTAAGTAGTCACTGTACCTCTTTGGGTCTCTTTTTTCTATAAAATTAAAGTGCAGAGTTTCAGAAACTGGGTCCTTGGGGGAGGAGAGTGCTGTGAATCACATGATATTTTATGCAAGCTATTTTATACTATATGCATTTGGAGATGAGCACCCCTAATTTTCATCAAAGTCTCAGAGGTATATGCTATATTTTCCCCTCCCAAAAGTAGTTAAGAAATACTAGGCTCAATGGTTTTCATCTAGCAAGCATTTATTGAGCACTTTCTATGTGTCCATGTGATAGGCACTTGAGACACAAATATGACAGGAGAGTCCTCTTTATAATGCTCAATACAGCTGTTGGCTGCGTCCAAGGAGTTTCAGAAACAAAGGAAAGGCAGCATTTGACTCTGATCAGGAAGGGTCTGGGGGAGTTGCCTACATGTATGTTGAAGGCTGAGTGTTCATTCACTGGTAAACAAATAGGAAGAGTATTTTAGCCAAAGGGGAATGCATACAAAGACAATGTGGGCTCCAGAAACTGCTTGACCTTTAACTGTGACTAAAACATAGAGGATGCTCATTGAGAGGGGAGGGGTGGACGAGTGTAGAAGCCAGAAATGAGGGCCTCCCTGATGGTGCAACAGGTTAAATCTCAGCCTATGAGGCTGTCCACAACCACTGCAGCACGAGTTCGATTCCCTGCCAGGGAGCTTCCCACATGGCGCAGCAGACCTCTCCTGCCTCGCCCGCTGCTCCCCTCAGTACTGTACTTTAGTCAATCTGCCTGTTGTGCTCCCTGCTCTGTCTCTGGTGAATCCTCTCACTATCCCACACCTCTGGCCTACACCCCAGTTCTTGTATGCATAAATAAATAAGTTAAAAAAAAAAAAAGAAGCCAGAAATGAGCCTCAGAAAGTGGGCAGGGAGGAGATAAGGAAAAGCCATGTTAAGCACCCCCCAGGGAATTTTACATTGTGGGCAATGAGTTTACTACAGTTTTAAATGTCTAGCATGAGCTACCACTCCTGGCAGGAATCTTCCTAAATGCTAGGTCAAGCCCTGGGCAGTTATCAGCACTGTGGGCCAACAGGGAATGACAGGAAGAAAGCACCGCTGCCTCTTGGTGCCCTGAGTAGACATGGGCTGTCTGACCAGGGTGCTAGTACATGCTTGGGGGTGAATATGGCACTGCTGGTCAGTCTCTCGCTCTTTCTCTCCCTGTAACCTGCCCCAGTGAGGGCGGAAGAATCCAACTGCCCATTATTATGGCTGAGAAAGGAAGGTGCTAAGTGGCCCAGGTGGTGTGATGCAGAACTAAGGGGATGCCTGTTTGAGCTCCTGGTCATTACTTGGTAAACAAAGCTTTCAGTTCCTCTAGAGGACTATGCTACCCTCCTCAGATTTCGCACAGGCTATTTCCTCTGCCTAAAAGACTCTTTTAGCCCCTTCCAACTAGTTAGCTCCTATCAGCCTTTCCTTTCAAAGAATCCAGCACTGCTCATAAATCTGTATTTACATGAACTATTGGAACATATCCATCTTGGCCACTGAACTGCAAGCTTCACGAGGGCAGATGGTGTTAGTTTTGTTAATTTTCTGTATCCAGCTACCTTGCCCAGTGCCTAGCACAGAGCAATTGTTTGTTGACTGAAAGCCTGATCTGGACCCTGAACCATTCCCCTAAATTCACTGCCTCTAGGGGTACCCTATAGTTCAGTGAGGAATTTTAGACAAGGACAATTTTGGACTGGCAAAGGAATATCAGAATGGACTGCGCTTATATTCCAAGTGCAGCTCTGTGCTATCCTGTGTCATAGCTTAAGAGGGTTTAAGGCAGGTCCTTGGTTGGGAATTGTGTTTAATTTGAGATGGTTTCTCTGTGGGCTTTAATCTGGCCACATCTGACCTTCCCCTGATCCTACCCAGTCAATAGGAATTTACCCACGGAGTCATCTCAAGGGAGGAATCCTCTCCTTTCTCTCCAGGAAAATGCCTTCTCCTGGCTCTCCAGGCCTGCACCCTAGGGTGCCTAAGAACAAGCACTGGCACTCACCCAAAGCAAGTACAGATTCCAACCTGATGTAGAGACCATGGGGCTCCCATACCAAGTAATGGCCAAAGTATTTGGAGTCAAAGGTTTGGCCTTAAGGGAAAGGAGAAAGACAGGGAATCTCACCAAGTGTGGCAGGCGCACTTGGCAAAGCGCCCTCCGTATTCAGCGCACCCCACCCCGAGAGTGGCCCCATTGTCTCCAACCAAGATCATGGCCCAGCGGCAGCGCTGGAAAGTTCAGACAGGGCCAACAGATACCCAGGTAGGATCCGGGGGCCGGCTTTTGAGAAAGGAGGGAGACTAAGAGCTTGATTCGAGGTGGTCCTAAAAACCAGCGGCAGGGCGCCCCAGCCCGCAGCAGCATCCCGGACTGCAGCGCCCCTCTGGAAATCGCCAGGCAGGGGCTGCACCACTTCAGCCGCAAGGACAACGCGGCCTTCCCCTCTCCCACCCATTTCCTCCCTCCTCAGCTTTGGGGCACCGAGAGCCGGTAGGGGCAGAAAGGGAAGCGGCGCCAGTCCTTGGGTAGCCCCGGAAGACCCCATGCCCGCGCTGTCGCCAATCCATGCGGGGGCGCCAGGTTTGCCCAAGCCGAGGCAGCCTATGCCTAGAGGGGAATCAGGGATGTGAGGTGGGAGCAAAGCGGTCAGCGGAGGCAGAGGAGAGTGACCGCACGCAGAGGCCAAGACCTGAGTCTCACAGAGGTGGATGCCCCACGCCCAAACCAACGCACTACCCAGGCTGGAGTTGCAGAGCACCTTACCTTGGCGAGCAGCGGAAGTCCGCTGCCAGCTGCTGGCGGTGCCTGGGCGTCCGCGCACGCCCGGGTGTCGAGGAGTAAGCAGTCTCTGGGTGCACACTCCAGGTCTTGGGCACACACACCGGGTCCCGGGTTCACTCCCCCAGGCTGGCGCACACTAGTCCGGGTCGCGCACACCCTCGGGCGCCCTCTCGCAGGCGGGCTTGGCGTGGGTCAGGGGCGCACGTCCTGAAGGGCACACCCACCCGCCGATGAGGGACTGGCCAGACGAGACTGGCCCAAGATTCGCCCGCGTTGCCGGCTGCCAACACCGCTCGAGTCCCCGCCTTAGCTGGGGGAAAAAAAAAAAAAAAAGACTCCACACTGCGCGGGCTTTGGTGGGTAGGAAGGGGCAGTATTGCGAAATCGAGGGGAGGGTCTTTAGGTTTGAGAAACTCAAAAAACCCAAGGACAGAGTTTGAAAGAAAAACTTTAAAGAGACCAGAAAACTCTTGTGTACAGCGTTTTACAGATTTACGAAGTGCTTCACATACATTTATCTCAGTTCACCTTTACTACAACAATTAGGTGGGGAAAGTTCTATCCTCCTCTTACAGATGGGGAGACACAATCAGACAAGATCTGCACTGGAACCCGGAGCCCGCATGCAGCGATGAGGTGCAAGCTGCCAGCGGGATTTTGTCATTGCAGGGGTGGGGAGGGGGAGGGTGAATGTGACAACTTTTATCTCTCCCAAGTCATTTCCTTTCCAGTTCACTTTGTTTCTCTCCCTAGTCACTGCTTTGGTCTTTAAGACTTTCAGTTCCCACCCCATCCCACCCCAGACTTCTTAGCAGTTCAAAATCTTTGCATTTCAATAGCTAACCTTGAATGTGACAGATATTGTGCACAGCTAGGAGTAAAGAGCTGGCACTACCCCATTTTACAGCCGAGGACAAACAGGCATGGGACGGCACAAGGAAGTGGAGCCTGGCAGACTCCAGGTCCAAGCTCAGCAGTAACCATAGCACCTTTCAAAGACCCTTTGACCCTGAGTAAAACTTAACCAAAGGGATTTCGTTTTTGTTACATTGTGACCCTGAAAGGAGAGATAATTTCAGACAAAAGATATTTCTGGGGCTTTTATTTTCCCATTTTGATGGAAATATGGTTAGCATAATGATTTCACTTTCACTGAGCTTCAGTAGAAGCAAATCAATAGCCCCAGAGCAGTAATGAATAGCAACAGAGGCTTGGCTCAGTATGGAGAGTAACAGGGAGTGGTGGGGACTGTGGTGACTTTGGGGACAGCTATAGGCTCCTGTCAAGTGAAAGGGCTGCTGTTGCTCAGCTCTGGTCCATTTTTGCTTGTCAAAACAAGGGGTTAATATGACCATATATTTCCATTTTTCAAGGAGGTTGTAAATACAGAGATTTAAATGAAATGTCCCAGTTTATTGATAATTCATTTAAAAAAATGCTAAACACATTATACACAGGTCAATGTTTATCAAACCAAATGAAATGAATTTATGGACCAGATCCAGGCCATGGACCAGGGGGTGGTACCCTGGAGTTTGTGGCACAACCCATTATATTAGGACTGATGGGGTAGACCTCACATGGACTACTATTTCCATTTTATGGAAGAGGAAAAGCTGGTTTGGGGGAGTCCCATGACTTGCTCAAGGCTGCACGGGCTGGTTGGTAGAGCTGGAACTGAAACCCGGGTGTTCTGATGCCTGGTCCAGGAGCATTCTCTGATCCCATTAAAAGTTTCTTTCTGGGATTTTGGGCATTGTGAGCCAAATTAAGCATGTGGCTGGCAGTGAGGTGTGGAAACATAGCACCTTTCCTGGGAAGATGGAGTGCCAGACCGCTGTCCTCGAAAGCTCAGCCTGATGACTCAGAGCTGAAGCTGTGTCTTGAGGGTAAAGCTGAGTCATAGGAAGCAAAGTCACAATTGAGATGGCCAGGACTTCTGAATCCCAGACTAGGGCATCAAGAAACAGGGAGGAAAAGGTACTAATCCAAGAGAAGATATGGTCATATTAACTCCTTGTTTTGATAGGCAAGAAGAGACCCCCACAAATATACCCAAAAAAACAGAAACCACAAATATGGAGACACAGGCCTGAGCATGGCCTATTTTTCCTGTCATAATGGGAAAGCTGTAAGAGTTAGACTGGAAAGTGGACCCCTGGTACAGTTCTGTGAAGATGGCTAGAGGCTGCAGTTCCTCTAGAATCTCAGTTTTTGGCATCTCCACTGCAGGAGCAGCGTGGGTTTTTCAGACTGGGTGTGTAAAGTCACTGAGACCATCACTGCTATCGCCTAAAACATTGTAATCAAAGGACTGGCCAGCAGGCAGAGAACAGAAGTGACTCCTTGCCCCTTTGCTGGAGTTTGGGGTAGTGGTCAGTAGGTTATCGAGTAGCCATCATTTACCAGGTATGAACCAGGCACTGAGCTAAACATAGCACATCGATGATCTCATAGAAGTCACAGCAAATCTGTAAAATGGTCATTATTCTCCTCTCAAGGATAATGTGGTACAGAGTCACTACCCTAAGTCACACAACTAGTAAACTGGGGAGGTGGAAGTCAAACTTGGATCTGGGTGACTTCAAAGACTGAACTCTTTTCAACTGAAGGTCTGGAAACTGCACTCAGATTCAGTTTCAAGAAAGACTGCCCAGCTGCATGCAGCGTGGTTAACTGAACCCCTCCCCGCTTCCTCCCTCACACACACACACAGTGTGATGAACTTTTGCAGGGTCTGCCTCAATCAGTTGTGAGCTGGTGATGCTAAACAACCACTGTGGCAGGGGTGGAGGGTGCAATGTGTGCATAGATACCGTCAACTCTCATTATTCCTGCTAGTTCTAGAAAGTGGTTGCAAACACTGAAATAACTACTATTGAACAATCTCTCCCAAAGGAAATACAGGGTTAGGTTCCTACAAAGCCCTGGCACAGCATTTTCATCAACTGATCAATATGTAATCTTGTTTTTGTTTCTGTTTAAAGAAACAATATATGTAATTGACCCTAGAACAATACAAGGGTTAGGACGGTTAACTCCTGCTTGAAAATCCACAAGTAACTTTTGACTCCCCCAAAACCTTACTAATAGCCTGCTACTGAGGCTATTAGTATCAATATCAGTCCATGTTTTCCATGTGTATTATTTACTGTTTTATTACCCTATGTGTTATTACAATAAGATAAGCTACAGAAAAGAAAATGTTGTTAAGAAAATCAAAAGGAAGAGAAAATACATTTACAGTATTTCTGACCACGTGGAATTCAAAACTATGTATTTATGAAAAATATTCATTTAAATGGACCTGTGCAATCCAAATACAACAGTGAACTGTATATAAATAATGTATATACATATATTATATACTGTATGTATGTGTACTATATATAATATATATTGATTTGTTAACATTAAACTAACAGCCAACAGTGCTATAACTCACATCTGAATAAAGATTTTTTTACATCTATTTTCTCTGTAATACACATCACAGCCTTGTGTATAGAGACATGAGACAGCACTTCTGCACTATACTTTGGGCTATTTTAAACAGTGAAACCACCTACAAAAAGCACAAAAAATGCAAAAAAGTACCACTAAGCAGACCACAAAAGGGATGTTTACAACATGAAAGATGAAACAAGAAAGCAGAGGGTTGTTTTATTTAACTTTAGCTGGGAATGTGCAGGTCAGGTGGCTCAGAATGTTCACTGCTTTGCACATGTTCACGAATGCTGAAAATGTGCTACAAGTATTGATTTGGGGTTTACAAAGAAATGTTAGCAAATGAGTGAATGTAACTACAAAATTCACAGATTACACAGCTGGGCAATATGTAGAGATGGATCTGTGAGTTCCTTCCCCATCCTTCATATCCATGACCTGCCTCTTCAGGTTTATTTCTTATCATCCCCCAGCCAGACTGGACAGCTCACCATTTCCAAACACCACTTTCTAGATTTAGAACTGAGTGCAGGTTTCTCCCTATACCTGGGTTCTGTCTTCTTTGCCTCCCAAAACATGCACAACACCCTATATTTCTATGTCCAAATGATTCTGCTGTGCAACTGTATGTGAAGGCCTTCCTGATGCCCCAGTCAATAGAATTTGGTCCACTCAGAGGTCCACTATAGCATTTTCTTTTTGTTTTTTATATTTTAAAAGAACAGGTTTATTAGGAAAAGGAGAAAGAAAAGAGAGGCACCTGCATAGTCACAGGTGGGCAGGAGAGCTGCCCACTCTAGCACTTTGAAGTTTACATCAGACACAGCTCACGTTCTATTTTATATTCCAAGCCCTGGCTGTCTGCAAGAAAACATAAATCTGATCATGCCACTCCCCTGCTTAAACCTCTTCCTCAAAGGCATCCCATTCATCATGAGATAAAGTCTGGATTCCTTTAATAAGGTTTGCAAGTCCTGACTCTCCAGTCTTATCTTGTGCCCCCCAACTTCCCTCCCTATCTCCTTTAGCCACAGGAGAAACCTCTTAATTATCTGACAAACCGGGTTCTTTCCTGAATAAAGTTCTCTGCACGAGCCATATTTTCTTCTACTTGGGATTATCCTCCCTCCAATTCTTTGTCTAGATAATTAACACTCATCCCAAGAGTTCTCAGCCTAAAAATCTCTTCTGCGAAGAATCTGATGCACCCCTAACCCCCAGACAAAGTTAAGAACTCCTGGTCTCCACTTATAAAATCTCTGCTTTTCTTTCAAAATTCTCAGCATGATTTAAAGTATGTGTTTACTGCCCATTTCTCCTGCAAGACTGTAATCACACGAAATGAGGCCCGTATCTCATTTGATATATTTCAGTACCTAGTTCAGAATCTGTCACATATAAATGTCACATATAAAGTCAGTAAATTCTGACTCAATAAATGTTTTATAAATGTATAAATAACTCAGTTGCAACATCAAAGATGGCTCATCACATGGCTGGTTAGCTAGTGCTGGTTACTAGGCGGGAGCACAGCTCAAGCTACTGAGTCAGGAGTATCTATATATGGCTGCCCCATATGGCACGGGCCTCATACAGACTGATATCCCAAGAGCAAGTCTTCTAAGAGGGAAGAAGAAGCTTCCTGGTCTCTCAACTGCTAGGCCCAGAACTGGTCCAACATCCCTTTCAACATGTTTCATTGGTTCAGCAATCACAGGGTCATCCTAGATTCAAGGGAAGAGAGTAATAAGCACCAACTCTCAATAGAGAATGAAAAAGAATTTCTGGTCATCTTCCATCTGCCACAGCACCAGTAAAAGAACACAATAGCAAATCACAGATTGGGAGAAGATGTTTACAAGACAGATATGTTATGGTTGAACTATAGCCTCTCCCATCCCCATCTTATGTTGAAGGTCTAACCCCTGCCTAGTACCGTAGAATAGGACCTTATTTTTCCAAATAGAGTCATTACAGATCTTAGAGTGGGCCCCCAATTCAGTATGATTGATGTCTTTATAAAAGAGTAAATGGGGTACAGAGGCACATATAGGGAGAATACTATGTGACAACAGAGGCAGAAATCTATAAGCCAAGGAATGCCAAAGATGGCAGCAAGCCCCCAGAAGCTAGGAGAGAAGCATGAACAGATTTTCTCTCATATCTTAGAAAGAACCATCCCTGCTGATACATTGACTCAGAGTTCCAGTCTCCAGAACTGGGGGACAATAAATTTCTATTGTTTAATGCACCCAGTCTGTGATACTTTGTTATGGCTTCCCTAGGGAACTAATACATTATGTAAGGATTTCTGCAAAACAATAAGGGAAAGATAACTCAATAGACAGAAGAGCCAAAGTTTAAACAAACATGTCACTAAAGAAGAAACTTCATTTGAAAAAGTGCTCAATATTACCAGTTATAAAAGAAATTAATTTGGGCCTCCTTGGTGGCCTAGGAGTTAAGTCTCAGTGCTACCACTTAGACAGCCCACCATTACAGCCTGAGTTTGATCCCCAGCCTGAGAGCTAACCCACATGGCACAGCAGACCTCTCCTGTCTTGCCCGCTGCTCCCCTCAACAGTGTATTTCAGTGGATCTGCCTGTTCTGCTCCCCACTCTGTCTCTAGTGAGTCCTTTCACCCCCCACCCACAAACATCTCTGACCCACACCCCAGTTCTTCTATGCAAAAGTAAATAAAATCTAAGAAAATGAAAATAAACAGCAAGATATGAAAATTAATTTAAGAAAAAGGAATTAATTCAATCTTCAGTAAGGTATCACTGCACTTATAGTAAAAACAGTGATGATTGGAAGCATTGGCAAAGATATAGAATAATGAACTCCTAAACATTATTCCTAGTAATATAAACTGTATTTGGAAAACTGTATCTACTAAGACTGAATATGTGTAGACTCCAGACCCACCAATTCCACTCCTATGCTTAGACCCTATAGAAATGTGTACATATGAGCAACACAGGACACAATAATGAATGGTTATAGCAGTACTATTCACTTCTCTAAACTGCAAACAATTCAAATTTCTGTCCATGTTAAATGAACAAATAAGCTGTGGTTTAGTCCTATACCGGAATACTACATAGCAGTGAAAATTAATCACCTACTGTTACAGGAAGCAACATAGACGAGTTTCACAAAAATGAGTGATGATTAGCAAGCACAAAGAGTATAGATGGTATAATTCCATTTATATAAAGTTCAAACACAGACAGAACTATGTGTTGATAGAAAGCAGGATAATGGGAATATTTGGAAAGCAGAGGTTTAGCAATTGGGAGGTAGCACAATTTGAATTTAAATCTGGGTGATATTTTAAGATCATTGAATTTGTGAAAACCAGTTGACGTGTACCTTTATTATTTGTGCACTTTTCTGTGTATATTTCAATATAAAATTTTATTTAAAATTAAATAAATACATTCCAAAGTGTCAGGTGATCTCCAGCCACTGACAACTGGAAATTCTAGATACGCTTTTTGTTTGCAATGATTTATAAATGTGCTCCACTGAAAAATCATTCTGAGCATTTTTGAGGTTTTTGTAAACAGGAAAGAGATTGTAAGTTCAATTTCTTTATCTTTCTAAATAACGGAACTTTATTGTGTGTGCAAAATATTCAATTTTGATTAACTATTTAAAAAATAAATCATAGATTGGACAATAGCAGATAAAGGAACTTGACATAAAGTTAAAAGGTATAGGTAATCCACTAGATGCCAGAAAATAGTCTTCACAAAGATCTGAGCAACATCAACTTGCATTCTAATCCACACAGAGGCAGCCCAGATGCCACGTTCCTGAACTTGCAATTCTGCCAACCTCAGCCTCTCCCTTCCCCTTTCAGCTTATATCATGGGCAGCATTCTCTGCACAGGACAGACTTATGAGCTCTTCACCTAGCTAACTCCTTCTGAATCTCATTACAGACTGAGGCTTAGTGATGCCCTCCCCCTGAATGTGGACAGGATCTAGTGTTCACTCCTCATAAACAGACGCATCTGATTTTCTGACCCTCAGAATGCACATGTACAATAACATGGTTGTTTTATGCCACTAAGTTTCAGAGTAATTTGTAATTTGTCACGCATAGTACCTAGAACAATGACTTTAGAGAAAGCAGTTTTCATGGAGTGGTTAGGACAAAGGCCAGAGTGTGGTGGGTTGAGGAATGTGGCAGAAGTGAGGAAGGGGGGACATGGGACACATGAACAGACAATAGTGGGTGGAGATCAAACTGGAGGGTGACAGAAGGGAACTCAGGAGAGTTCTTGTCAGATGAAGCAGATTTGACAGATTTACAGGACAAGAGGAAAATCTCAGAAGAGGGTGCGCGCTTTGGCAGCACATATACTAAAACTGGAACAAAAGTGGATATCCAAGGAAGGGAAAGTCAAAGCAGAGAAGAGAGGTCAGGGGTGTCAGGGGTGTCAGCAGGGGAGGTGCAGGGCACATTCAGAAGAGCTGAGCTTGGGTGGTTTCCAGTGAGACTAGAAGAAAGTAACTGGAATTTGTGGGGAAGGATGGCATCGCAGGATGTCAGTGCAAGGGACACAGTGGCATTGGTGTCAGGGCAGTTCATATGATCACCTACAGGGTCCACCAGGACAGAGAGAGTGACAGAAATAGAAGTACCAAGACCTGGGGTTTCTGGGCAGTTAATTGCAGGCAACATGGCTATGAGTCATAAGATAACTCAAAGGATAGGAGCATGCAACCATAAAAGAAGTTACTGGAACTCAGATGATCCTGTCCTAGACATGGCCTGACAAGATCCAGGGTGGGGTCAAAGAGTGGTGGTAACAGTAGAGTGGAGGCAAGTCCCTTGGAGTTAAGAAGATTGAGAAAGTAACAGGCAATCTCTTTTCTGCCTGGTCACTGAAGTCTCTTAGGGTGATGTGGGACTTGAGCTGGAGAGGAAGACTGGAGAGGACTGAGTGATTCCTGAGGGAGCATCAGACAGCTTTCAGTACTTAGGAGGAGAACAGTTGGGCTTAAAGAAAAATATGAATGTGGACAAGAATGAGGCTCAAAGAAAGATGTGAATGTGGACAAGAATGATGTGGAAGAAACAAAGGAGAGCTAGGGCAATCCAACCACCATTTCTACTCCAGAACTATACGGTATAGGTCTGAGAGGCAGAACAACTTTCTCCTGAAGAACCACAGAGGAAGTGAAGACTTCTTCTTTTTTTTTTAAAGATTTATTTATTTATGCATACAAGCTGGGGTACAAGCCAGAGGTGTGGGGTGGCAAGAGGGTTCACCAGAGACAGAGTGGGGAGCAGAACAGGCAGATTGAGGGAAGTATACTGCTGAGGGGAGCAGCGGGGCGAGGCAGGAAAGTTCTGCCGCGCCATGTCAGAATCTCCCCCATAGGGCATTGAACGCACATCGCCCGCTGCTGACAGCTCCACAGCACACCACTTAACCGCTGCGCCACCAGGGAGGCCCTGAAGACTTCTGACAGACAAAGGCTGAAAGGGGAAGGGGGAACGAATGCATTTGCCATGATGGATGGTTTAAAGAGAGTAATGGCTAGTGAGTAAGAAATACAAGCAGGGAAAACAATGGTAAGGGTGGAGGCAGGCGAGGATTGAGGTTGGGAAAGAGCATTTTTTGATGCAAAGCCTGTGTTCTAAGCAGGGACTCCCGTCAAGTATCAGAGCAGAGGCAGAAGCCCTGGTTAGGAAGGCCTGCAGGACTTGTTCTAAGTCAAGCCCTTGCCTCCCAGGCCTGGTATCCCTCCCGTAAACAAGCCCCTCTCACTGGAGCCTCAAGGCCCTTCTGCCCAGCAGTACTAGACATGGCTGGATGACTATCTGCCCAGATGTCTGTGAAGAGGCTAGTGTGGTGGAGGATGGGCGTGTCCTTGGGGGCACCGCTCAGACAGCCTGGGCATTCTTGACTCGGGAAGTTACACAGATCAATGAATCTTCCTGTTTTGACTGTTTCACAGTAAATGAAACAGGAAAATACAATTCCTGTATTCTCTTGAGAAGAAGACAATAAAAAGTGATCTGACCACCCACCTGGAAGATTGTTTTAAATAACTTCAATGGCTATTTTAAGACAGAAATGGACATGTTCCTATTAATAAGTCTGGCTAAGCAAGTCCTGTCTGTGGCCAGGATGACTCTGAAAACCTCTTTTCCCAGTCTCAAGGTAGCAAAGAGAAGGAATGTGCTCCTATCACTTGACAGGCTCATACCGGTCATTTCAGGTAGAAAATGTTACCTGATTCTTCAGCACTTATCCTACTTCTTGCCCTTCAAGCAGGAGCTTATATAGATAATCACAGCTGCTAGAGGGGAGACCAGGAGTCCCCCTCCCAAAGACTCCTTCAGACCTGAGAGAGGAGATCCTATTCTATCCCCAATTTAAAGATGTGGAAACTAAAACTCAAACCCAATCAAGTCCTCCGATTAGAAAAGGAAGATAGGTTCAAGGCAGTGGGTGCCCGAGTGCATATATACACAGCCTCGCCACAGCTTTGTCTCCTTCCCACAGCAGCATCTAGATGTGTGAAGGGCATCAAAGTCCACCTCCCCTCTCGTTGCCTCGGATGTGGCTGGATATGATGTGGCTGGAAGCTGATCATCATGTCCCGGCTTTCCACCTCACTCACAGTTCTTCAATGACCTTGCTGAAACCTGCAAAGCCCCATGGACTGCAGATTGGTTTCCTTCAACTCAGAAACTCCCCCACCATCCTGCAGGGGAGTCACCTGTTCCATCAGCACTCTGGTTGTACAGACCACAGCGCCACCCCAACGACTTCAGGAGAAAGGGAATGAGGTGGAGCCAGGCCGGACAGGGACTGAGGGTGCCCTGGGTGCTTCTGTGAGCCAGACAGGTGCGTCCACCTACCCGCCGGCTATCATCCTCTGCAGACTCTGGTCTCTCCTCTTCCATGGCCCTGGAGCTCTGACCCCACTGCAGAGAATCTTCCAATGCATTCTTGCAGCCTCCAGCCCTGCTCCTAAAGGCCTACATGTCTCAGCATTTCTTAGTTCAAATTCCTGAGGTGGGAATCTGATTGGCAAGGCTCCCTCTTTGTGCTGGGCCATAGGTCACAGGTCAGTGCGAGCGAGTTGGCTCTGATGACATCCCCTGCTGTACTGGACAGCCAGGAGTGGGACAAACGCATCTGAGGAATGTGCCTCCCCCTTTCAGCGATTCAACAATTCAATGAGTTGAATTGTTTCTTTTAGAAGGGACAATGGCCCGTATTTGTACTGTACTTCCAAAACACTCATAGCCCTGAGGCATGAACACAGCCTTTTGGAGCCTTTATAAATAGGGGTTTTAACTAGAAATGATAACTTATAATAAGCATACGCACACTGCAACACTCATTATTGCATAACCCATCTTCCTGCAAACAGCTCCTTCCACCAAAATGTCTCTGTCCTGCAGCGCTCCCAGACAGGGACAGCGAGGTCAGTAACCATTCCAGTCAGCTCAGGCACCCTCTGGGTGCTGCCTCCTCTCTGCTTCTGTTACACCCTGGTGGGCTCACCACCCCTGGCACTTGTGTTTTTGCAGCCATCTCTGTGTCCCCCCACTTTGGACTCTGTTTGACCTCTGTTCTCCCTCAGCACACCCAGCCATGCAGAGACTTAGGGAACAGGCCCAGGGGAGGGTCTACCTGTCGATGTAAGGACCAGCATTTGGCCCCAGCACCTCGGAGGGGGCTGCTCTGCCAGTTGTGCTCACGGCCACTTTCCTAGGATTCAGGCACAAGAGCATGTGGGGGGCCTGCCCGTCTGGGACAAAGCTAAGGGGAGACAGTGGGTTTTACTCTGCATTGGCCTTCTTTTGGTTTTGTGGGGAGAAAGACCCTTGGTTCCTCAGACTAGGAGACATAGGACAGAACTGCCCGAGAGGTGGACCCTCATGGGGGGGGCACCTTAGAATCAAGGACGCCCCCATCCAGTCTCCTTCAGTTGGCAGTGGAAATAGGACCAACTCTTCATTCTACTGAGAACGCAGTGAAGCGGGAAAGCATGACAATGTGGCCGAGAGCATGGGCTTGTGGCCCAAACAAGCCTGTCCTCGCAGCAGCACCACTTGGGCTGGCAGTTGGAGTCTCTGAGCCTCGTCTTCTTGTCTGTAATTGGGGGCTGACAGCCTTGCCTTATGGGGCTGTCACAGAAACTAAACTCAAAGAGATAAATGCTCCTAATGAAGGTATCTAAAATGCCTGAGCCTGTTCCAGTCCCTGACAAGAGTACGCACGGCGATGACATTATAAACCTGATATTAGAACCCTGATATTAAACTGTCACATCCCTCCACATGCCTGAGGTCCAGTGACCCCAGGGTGGTGGCTGTCATGGACATCGCCTCCCAAGGTGAAGAGCACAAGAGGACAAGTACCCCTCAGGTAGATGGTGGGAGGTGAGAGGTGGGGAAGCTAAAGGGCAAGGTGGGTGATTGGCCCTTAAGTTAAAACTGGTCTCCTCTTTTGTGCCCCTTTCTGCTGAGTCCTGAGAGGACCTGAGAGGATAAACAGGGAGACTGAGTCCAGGCAGCAACGCACCCAGGGCAACAGCTCAGGCATCCACAGCTGCATCTTGGGGGATGGCTGCCCTGGGCAACCCTTTATAAAGAACATAAGCACGGCCCCCTGTGTGTCAGCTGGGAGCAGATGGCACAGACCTGACGTGGTGCTTAAGAGCATAATTTCAGGAGCCAGACTGCATGCGCTAGAACCCCAGCTCCACTCACTTACAAGCTGTGTGACCTTGGGCCAGTAGCTCCAAGACTTAGTTTCTCCATCTGTGAGATGGGCATCCCAACAGAACCTATCATGCTGTGTTGTTATGAACAGCCCATCGGCTAACACATCCTGAGGGCTCAGACCAGACCCCACACTGGCAAACCTGCTCGTTATTGTTATTGAACTCCTCTGTCTTAATTCCTCCAACTTGACTGCAGTTCTTCCCTTTTTGTTTTTCTCACTGTAGGTCAGTATTGCTAATGGAAAAATGAAGGAGTGGCTGAATGGAAAATAACCATATTTACAAATTTCCAATGAAGATCTTCTCCACAGTGATGCGATGTGTGGTTTTCTGCACTTACTGAGTCCATCCCCTCACTGTGATACACAGACCATTACCCGCCATGCTCACTCTGCCTTCCCTACACACACCCCAACTCCGACCTACCTACCCACATCTGCAAACCCTAAACCCACCCCACTTCCTACACTCTCCATCCATCCACACCCTCTCCTAAACCCCCCAACCCACCTACTTCCCCCACAGTCCCCTCTCACACCCATCCACTCTGCACACAGTCCTGCCCGGAAACAATCTAAGGAATAGTTTTTCCTTCTGTACCTTCTTTAGGGCGAGCTGGGAAAAGAAAAATCTGCCTGTTGGTTGCTTTGGGGCTTCAGTCCTCACCCCTTTCAGACCCCTTGCCCCCACTTCTCTCTGCCTGCTTCTCTCTCAGTGGAAAGAAAAGAAACACAGCAATTTCTCAGGTGCCACTGAAATGAAGCCACAGAGGCACCCAGAGTCAGTAACCTTTACTCTCCTCATGACAGGGGAAATCTCATTTCCTCTTTGGCTGCCTGGACAGAAACTATTTTTTGTTCAACCCCAGAGGAGTACAGCAAAGGTGCTCTGGAGTAATTTAGCTCTATCTGGATTTGTTCCCTTTCAGGGGAGATTCTCACCACTCTTAGCTCATTTCTGCAATGGTTTTCACCTGGCCTAGGGGCCAGAAGAGAAAAATAACTTACATTTTACACAAATATTTGCTGTAAATATTTAACAAATACTTATATTTGAGTGACATCAGGTAAGCCTCACAGCACTATTGGGCTGGGTAGCTCTCCATTTTACAAATGAGGCAGCTGAGCACAAAGGCGTTCAGGCGCTTATCTGTGATTAACAGTCAGGAAATGGTGGCGTTAAGGCTCAGATTCTCCTGATTCCAAAGCTGCAAGTAAAAACGAAGTGATCCTCTTACTAATTTTAGGGGCAGCTTTGCCAGAGCATGGTCTTGTCTTGCACTGACACACACACCCCTTTCCTGGGAGGGATGTCAATATGAAACCATGTATAACATGGCAGCTCTGCCCTTCTGAAGAGATACGGCAACTTTCTCCTGACTGACAAAAAGCTTCTTCATCCACTCACCCATCTGTCCACGTATTTACTCACCTATCCCCAATCTACTTACCCTCCACCTACTGAGCCCTCCATCCATCCACCTTCCCACTCACCCATCTACTCATCCATCCATCCACTTACCCTCCCATCCATTCATTCACCCACCCTCCCTCCCATCTATCCATCCATCCATCCATCCAAGTAAAACCTTTCTAGGCCCTAATTTACTCATCTATAAAATGGGGATAGCTGATATAAATTTCAAGTGATACAAAACATGTTAAATGCCTGACGTATATAGTTCATTAGTGTTTATTCCAAGAATGGTTTTTTGTCTTATTAAGGAATCCATTTCAGAAGGATTTTAATTCTTGCAATGTCCCATCCCTGGGGCCAGAAAATGTTTAATAACCTCTGTCCTTTGATCTAGTGTTCTGGGATATTGGAGCAGTGGCGGTGTGCTAGATCTTTTTTATTAGATATGTCTCACTGGCTTCCTCAGAAAATAGTGAGAGAGTTCCCAGAGAAGCAGGCAGGAGGATGATGAATGGCTTAAACAAAAGTCAGGAGTCAGCAGGCTTCTCCTGAAAGGAGTCTGGCTTGGAGGGGTCAGGGCTGGGGAACAGGAAGTTTAGATTGGCTTCTCCACTTTTCCTCCAGACACTATCTCTCAAGAAGGAGGCTTGTGGAATGTTGAACAGTAAAAATCCGCAGTTGGGGCTTTGATGTGTCTTCTCATTAAGAAGCCCAGTCTGACCCCAGGGGAGGAGACGGAAAGAATAAGGCCGGTTTTGGGTTGCTGTGAATAAACTGGCAAGCCTGCAGCCTGAGGGACTCCTGGAGCTGATGACTGTAGATACGTTATGCTGGAGATTGTACAACACTTTGCAGTTTGGACAGTGAGGGGGACATGCACCACCTCCTCACAACCCTACATGTTGGGTTGAAGGATAGGCATTTTTATATGGTGGAGCATCAGAAAATGCCACCCCAAAATATGCCACTTTGGCATAAAGATTACTCTGAGCTGGAGACGACTGAGAAACAGAAGACACTATAAAAAGCTCTCTGCCCTCTCCTATTTGCCTAAAAGCAGAACATAGATTTCCATTTGTAAAGGTGTCTCTCTCTCAGGTACCAGGAAGAAGAGGACCAAGGAGAACAACTATTAGACTCTAAATTGTAGGAGACACTTCTAAACTCTCATCAGTCCAGAGGTGGGACCCACATCACACGCCTCACTAAAATAACCCTCATCTTCCGTCACTTTCCCCGTGTTTACCTTCCCACCGTTTACCTTCCCTAAAAGTCTACACCTATTTTGCCTTATCTTGTCACTGCTTTACAAATGTGTTGCTTTTTGTTAAGATGCAATATGTACACCCCAGATGCTCACCACTCCTGTGATTCTCTTACCACTGAATTTCTCCTGTGTATGGGGGTGCACCACACACATTCACAAACTCTGCTTTTTTTTTTCTTGTTCTACTGTCTGTTATCAGTTTAATTTCCTGGGCCCACCTGCAGAACCTAGGAGGGTAGAAGAAAAGGTTTGTTTCCTCCCCCACAAAACCCATTACAGAGATGAAGAAATCAGCACTCATCAGTGACAAACTCTCTGTCCCCAAGTCACCCAGGCTTCAACCTTATCTCCTAACTGCAGGTCCAGATCCCTTTCCCCCTTTCCAGAAATTTTCTTTTCACATGGTCCCTTGACACAGTTATTTCACCTCATCTTGGCCTGTAACTTCCAAAATCACTTGGAAAGAACTCACTTAGATTTTTTGTTTTTAATTAGTTATCCACATCTATGTCACAGAGTACCTGCTACATGCACCTGCTTGTGATCCAGAGGAGACAGCAAAAGCAGTCCATTACAGTTCAGCCGATAAGAGGCTTGATCAGAGATACTCTGTGCTGCTCCCCTCCGGGAGCATCAAGTTACCCTGCAACAACCTCCCAGAGAAAATGACTCAGCAGCTGAGACTTAACAGATAAGGAGAGACTTGGGCACGGGGAGGAAGAGGAGCAGGTCCTCGGGAGAGGAAGTCCCACCTGCAAAGACCAAGATGCAAAGAGCTTGGTGAGTTTGATAAATGGAAGGAGGTTCAGTAGCTAAAGGGTGGAGTAGAGGAGGGAGGGTGGGGACCAAGGAGCAGGGAGAGGGACTGGGGACAGATGTCAGGGTCCTCGGTGACAACATTGAATAGTTAGTCTTTGTTCTAAGAGCAGGAGAAGCCTTGGAATGTTTTAACTAATGTTAAATTTACATTTGATTGGAGGGAGAAGAATGGCTATGAAAAGACAAGATGTAAAGGGATAAACCAGGTTTGTTTGTTTTTTCGTTTTTCTGGTGGTTTTTTTTTTTACATATCTTCAGCATTGGACCTAGAACTCCTGGAAGGCAGAGAATAAGTCAAAACATCTCATCCTGAGGTTGCCAGTGCTGCCACAGAAGCATGTTTCTGGAACATAAAAGCTTTAGTGATTACTGTCAGAAATTGGGTGTCCACTCAGCACCAGGCATCATCCATATAGATTGATGCCTGCCCTCAGGGAGCCTACATTCTAGCGTGGCATATGGACAAGTCTGCACCAAGCCTTATGTGAGAACCATGGGGCATGGCTGGTTCTGCAGAGATCAGGAAAACTTCTCAGGGGAGGTGACATCTGAATTGGGTCTTGAAGGATGGAGAGGAGTTTGTTGGGTGACTAACTTTTGATCAAAGTATAAAGATCTCAACTTTCTTAAAGGACAGTGAAGTGAGGGAATTAAAGTGGCGTGTTAGGAGACATCTATCAGGATTAACCTGGCTCTGCTCTCACAGGTGATGCCTGAATCCCACCCACCTCCTCATGCCCAGCTCCCAACCCAACCACATAGGGACTTTAAATGTGTTCTATCCCCACAGGGTATGTGAAAACTTCAAGGAAACTTGGTGTAGCACCGCCCCTAAGAGCACAGGGATCTGGATTCAAATCAGGGCTCTGCCACATTAACTTATAGGGAAATCACCTTGACTTCTGCATTATGGGAATAATAGCAGAGCCTGCATCAGAGCATTGACAAGAAGACTTCTGTACCAATTATGAAGCTGTACTGTCTCAACTCCAAGACTTCTGGCCACCATGAGCTGGGGCTGGATCTCAGCAAGTCACATTTCTACTCAGTCAGCTAACTCTCTCTTGAGTTCTGTCTCTAGGGCTTGAGGGAGTCACACAGCTGGAGTGAGAACTCCAAACTTGCTTCTTCCTGTCTCCTTTCTATGGGCTTGGTGTCTGAAGGAAGAGATCAAGTTTTCTTAGGGGAGGAGACATGTGAATAGGCTTTTGAAGGATGAAGAGGGCATCACCCCAGCAATGCTCTTTGACCCTGGCAGCAGCCAGGCCTCCCACAGCAGCAGCTGAAGGCAGTCTGCAGGTTTCCAACTCCAGTAGAATTAACTTCATCACTTCCAGTCAGAAATATCAGCACCAGTTCAGGAATGTCCCCTCATCAGATGTCAGTGTTTCACTCACAGGGTTCCTCCATTAAGTGTCTAAATTTTAATAATTCTGACTTTTAAGCTGATGTGGTCCCTCATCATTAGGGTAATAACTATTTTATGCAGATGCTATCTCATTTGACCCTTCTGGTTATCTAGTTAACGATCCTTTATATTAAATTATCTCTGTTCAGGTAAGTAATGTGTTTTCTGTTTTCTGGTTGCCCCTACTATAATTAGAAAGATTACATAAAATGTTTGGTACATAGTAAACTCTCAATAAATGTTTCTTTTTCTGATTTTTTTATGAGGTCCTAACATTCATTCACTTATTCATTTCTTCAGCATATGTTGTTTCCTACTGTGTGTCAGGCCCCATGTGAGGTATTGGAGTGCAGAGCTGAATAAAATACAGTCCAGGCCTCATGGAGCTGACAATCCGAGTGGAGACCACCACGGACAAGAGCTCACCCAAGAAATGGTTTTTGGCACCTCCTCTAAGTACCCACTGCTGATCACACTGCCAAGTTACTCCGAGATCATCCAGAATCCTGATGTCCTACCACCTAAATGTTCTTCATCTGGCACATTTTCAAACACCTGTTATTGACAGACCTCCAGAATTAATACCATGGTAAGATTATCTTGATATTATTTTATGCTGTATTATTTTTGCATCTCTCACTATATTTATTAGATGGTAAATTACCTGGAATTTATTTTTCCAAATGGCTCATTTCTGTATCAATTTATAAGCCTAACACAGTGCCTGGAACATGAAAAGCAGATGATGAATGGCTGAATTCATCTAGTCAACAAATATTCTTTGAGCTCTTACTGTGAAAGAGGACCTGGGCTGGGTACTGAGAAGACAAGGACAAAGAAACCCCATGGGTCACTGCCTCCAGTGAAAGGATGTCTGACTTAGTGACAGGAACAGGTGAAGTTCCTGTGAAGGACCCAGACCTCCATGGGGTTGGAAGTGCTTCCAGCAGCCCAGCATGACACGGACTCGTTGGCACATCTTCTGCCTCCTTCCTGCTGAACTGGGGGGTTCCCCTGATGGAGACAGAGGTATCCCTTAAGGCTTGTATATACTTTGCATGGGTGGCCAAAGGCTATATTTAAATAGCAAGCATTTGCATTTTTAATGTTGACTGGAATTAGAAAGGTTGTGATAACCTTTCCAAACTGATATTGTTTTTTCATATGATTGAAACAGGCCTGGCCTCAGGCATTTCTAAATGGAAATTTTAGAGTCTTTTCAATATCAGTGAGAGTACAGAACCATCTCAGAACATGGTGTTCTGTATTCACAGAAAATATCACCTCTCTCCTGTGAGCACACTCATAACCTTTGCCTCGCCAACATGTCAGGGTCTTCTTGCCCTCATTCTGTCTCTTAACCTTTTAGAGGGTAGATGGCATGAGGACCACTGGTGAAGAAACTGATGCTCAGGGAAGAGGGAGGCACAGAGTGGTCTCAAGAGAGCTCTGACCTTAGAACAGAATCTATGTATCTAAATACCATTTTTACACTTCACAACCTGGGTGACTTGGGCAAGTGGCTCACCTATCTCATCCTCCTTTCTCTCACCTCTAACATACAAGTATTTCACAGGTATGCTGTGACATTCAAACGTGGTAATCTGTAAAGATGCTTAGCAGCCGGGCCTCCCCGGTGGCGCAGCGGTTGAGCGCTGCGCTGTGGAGCTGTCGGCAGCGGCGACGCAAGTTCGACGCCCGGCCGGGGAGAATCCCACATGGTGCGGCAGACCTCTCTTGCCTCGCCCGCTGCTCCCCTCAGCAGTGTACTTCTGATCTGCCTGTTCTGCTCCCCACTCTGTCTCTGGTGAACCCTCTCGCCACCCCACGCCTCTGGCATGTACCCCAGCTTGTATGTATAAATTAAAAAAATAAATAAATCTTTAAAAAAAAAAAAAAGATGCTTAGCAGCCTTTGCCTAGTATTTGGCTAACGCTCCGTGGATACTAGTTCTTAATCTTCCCCTCCCAGTGACCTACCTGAGGTAACACACAAAATCAGGTGAGAACCCTAAACTGCTGGCTCCCAGGTCTCTTTCTGAGAGGACTACTAGGAAACAAACCAATTAGAACATACACATTTGGGCAGAGAGATTCGTTTTCATCTTCTCTAACTATTCTCATGAACAAAATATGCTATGATGGCCTCTCTGAGGATTTCTTGGCATGTGTTGTTTCCTTTTCTATTTTCATTGTAGCAGAAGAGACTGCATTATCAGATACATAAGCCAGTAGCCACGTGCACCTTTTTAAGCGTGAATCAATTAAAATTAACTAAAACCTAGTATTTGGTTCCTCAGCCTCAGTTACGAGTGCAGATATAGGACATCCCCATGGAACAGCAAGTACTATCAGAAAGTGCTAAGTGAGAGACAGAATGAGAGAAATAAGAGGAGAGGAAAAGGGACAGGAGAAGGTAGGAGAGAAAAGGAAAATTGGTTTTCCAGAGTGTTCCTCATTCATGTACATCCTCATACATGCTCATCCACTCATGAAAATCAGTCTCTGTATTTGCACATTTTGATGGAAAACAGAAATTCTCTTCTCTGAGTCAATATCTGAGAACTTTTTAGTTTGGCTCAACAAATATTATTTAAAACTCAGATATGACCATTTCCTTCCTGCATAAATAGGTCCACAGTTCTTCATGGTTTACTCAAAAAGCCCCAGATTCTCAACATTTCCAAGGCCACCCTGATTTGCTCCCATCCAGTCAGTTTCCCACCATATCCTGTCACCACCCCCTGCAGACACAGTTCGCCCCATTGTGCCTGTCTTCTGCCTTCTCTGATGTGCTCTACACTCCTTGTCTCGAACCGCATTGGTCAAGACACAGCTCAGATGCTTCCTCCTCCCTCTGCCTCCCCCATTCTGCTAGTCTGCTGAGCCTGTGTCGAGCATTTTGTAGATGTTTTTCAGTGCATCTGCCCCATTTTATCCATGGCTCTCTCTTCCCACTGGCCCCATCCCACCCTCATGAGTCTTAAACTCTGTATAGAGGAAAAACTAATAATACTTTTAGTTTGGTTCTAGATTTTGTAAATTTCCAATCCATTGCAGACTGATGATTTTATAAAATAAAATGAATTAAAAAAATTAAGACATACAAAATATAAGCCTTAGTTATTTTAGTGTTAGATTCAAATTGCTATAATTTTTCTAATCCTTCCTTGCAATTTCTGTACTTTTCTCAGCTTTGGCCACTAACAGTTTTCAGGCCCCACTTGGAAAAGAAATGCCCTCCAATCCCTGTGAAAAAGTTCTGCAAGTGGTCAGTCCTGACATACTATGGAATCCTTCAGAAGCTTGCAGCTAATCCTCTTCCAGATATCTGAGCCCGTGCTTGGAGAAATATCTTTGTGGAGGATGAGAAGAGCCCATGCCTCCCCGCCCCCACCCTATGGTGATGATTTCAGGCAGATTTGGGGTGTGGACCTCAGTTGTGCTGCCCAAGTAGCTTCATGACCTTGGATATGTTCCCTGAATGTGGCCTTCACCTGAAACCAGATCAAGGTCCTTAAACTCTGCCATACATAATAGTCTGGGGAGGTCCATGGATCTTGTCAGGATGTTTTAATGTTTAATATTTTAAATGTAGAAACTACAAACCACAGAGTTTCAAAGGAAATCAATTATATTCAAATATAATTATTAAAATGTGTGGTGTAGAAATGCTTAATAACACACTAAAATAATGATATCTGGTAGTGGGCAAAATACCTACAATAATTCAAAGCAGTGTTGAGTGTTAAACTATATTTCAAGTCATCTACAACAACTGCACTGTGATTTGAAAATACCAATGATGGGCCTCCCTGGTGGCGCAATGGGTTGAGTGCAGCACTGTGAGGCTATCAGCAGCCACTGCAGCACGAGTTCAATACCCGGCCGGGGAGATTCCCACATGGCACAGCAGACCTCTCCCGCCTCGCCCGCTGCTCCCCTCAGCAGTGTACTTCAGTTGATCTGCCCGTTCTGCTTCCCACTCTTTCTCTGGTGAATCCTCTCACCACCCCACACTTCTGCCCTACACCCTACTTTGTATGTATAAATAGATAAAATCTTAAAAAAAAAAGAAAATACCAATGAATTCTATTATCACCATCACAGATACTGCTAATTCTTCTCTGCTTTGTTGTCTATGCTCATGGTTGAATCAAGGGGTCCAGGTAGGGATCAGCAGAGGAGAAGAGGCAGGAGGACGGAAGAAGAAAATAAAAGAAATAAAGGCATGAGAATGAAGTTCTGTCTGGAGAATAACAAACCCGATCTTAATTCTGGGGCCTGGGGGGATAGTGGCAGTGGGAATGGTGGAGGGAAACAAGAGGTGAATCTGATCTGTACCCCCATGTTCACTGCAGCATTGTTTTCAAATTTGGAAAAAACCTAAGTTCCCATCAATTGAAGGGATAAAGATTTGGTATATATACACACACTGAGATACTACTCAGCTATTAAAAGAGATGAAATCTTGCTATTTGTGACAACATGGAAGAACTTGAGAACATTGTGCTAAGTGAAGTCAGTCAGAAGGAAAAAGACATACATCATATGATTTCATTCATAGGTGGAATATAAGGAAATAAATGAACAAGTAAAACAAAACAAACTATAAAGGCTATAAAGGGGGAAATGGTGGTTTCCAGAAGGGAAGGGGAAGAGGAATGGGTAAAGGGTATCAATTTTATGGTGAAGGATGGAAACTAGATCTTTGGTGACAATTATAATGTAGTACATACAGATGTTGAATATAATGTGCACCTGAAACCTATATATTGTTACATACTTCAATAAAAAAAATTTAAATAAGTGATTCTGGAGTGTCCAGCATGCA
The DNA here is from genome assembly GCA_004024925.1 of Scalopus aquaticus. Taxonomy (NCBI): domain Eukaryota; kingdom Metazoa; phylum Chordata; class Mammalia; order Eulipotyphla; family Talpidae; genus Scalopus; species Scalopus aquaticus. The sequence goes on along the minus strand of PVIJ01003958.1, from coordinate 3,598 downwards.
AATGGGGAATGCTGACAATTTTTTGAGCAGAAAAGTGATATGATCAAAGCAGTCTTTTAGAAAGATGACACTGCAGGGGAAGAGAGATGAATTAGAAGGAAGAGAGGCTGAAAGGATGGAGACCAATATGCAAGCAATTTCTGTCAACTAGACAAGAGATGATAGGCACCTTGACAAGGGTGGAGATAGCAGGATGCAGAGAAAGGAGTAGAGGCAAGAGACGGTCAGCCAACAGGCTTGCACTGTGTTTTTTCCACACTGTGTTTTATGGATGTGGACTGCAGGAAGGGGATGTTGAAGTTTAGGTGATGACTGAGATTTGAAAAACTACAAAGATACTGATGTGATTCACTGAGAGAGGAAATTCAAAAAGTAGAGTAAGTTAAGGTCATAAAGGAATAATTCAGTTTGGATGTTCCCATAGGACCACTGGGAAGATGCCCAGTTTCAACTGGATATATGTCTGACGCACAGCCAAGCGGGTTTGGGAGCGACGGTGTAGGTGGTAATGGAAGCCATGGGGCTAGACAATCAACTTCCGGGCTGGTTGGGGACGTGAGGGTGGCTCACACCAAGCAACTAGAAACTGGCACCTGATATACTATGACAAAATGTCCAAATATGTGACAAATAGTACTGTGGTCAGGAAGAAGACAAATGAGTGACAGCTAGAATTGCTATAAAAAAAAAATTCTTCCCAAAGAAGGTGCCTTAAACAGACATAGCAGGATGTACAGGATTAGGAGACCAGGCCGGTGTTGCTGGTGGGAAGGTGTAGGGGTGTAGCTATAGGGCAGGGAGGATTTAGCCCCAGTGACATTCCTCATGATAGTGCAGCCATAGTAAGGAACAGAAACTTGGAGGAAACTCGTTGCTACAGTTGTTTCTGGGGAAAGGACTGGGGGTCGAGAGGATAGGGCCGGAGAGAGACATCTCTCCATACCCTTTTGCATCTGGGTATATTTAACTTGTGCACCAACTTTTTTTAATGGTTTAAATAAATCATTTGGCTTTGGCAGACTATGAGTTGGGTGCAGAAGGGAATCAAGTGGATCCTAAGTCTAATGATCTGATTCCTGGCCTCCTTTTCAGACAGGGGAGCAGGACCAGACTCTGGCGGAGAGACCAGGATTGTGGCTATCGCTCTGAGTCTCTGCTGTAGGGAGATCTTTTCCATGAGTTTGGTCCCTGGGGAAGGGCCCTCCATGAGGACAGAATGAGAAATGGTTGCACCCTGGAGCCAGACAGCATCCCAGGACACAGAAGGATGCCCCAAAGGTGGAGAGATGGGTCAGCGCTAGATTCTAAGCTCAAAACTCTTATTACTTGTGTGGCTGGGGCTAGGTTATGCTCAGCAATAGTGTTACAACATCAATCTTCAGCACAACAAATCTTAGAGTTGCCCTGAGAATTAAGTGAGACCATCATCATCATTCCACCCAACATTTTTGAGGATTTACTACCCAACATTTTGAGGATTTTTAAGACAAACTACTCAAGTTTGGCAATGGGTTATGTTGCTCAGGTAGCTTAGTTCTTACCAAAATCCACTATTTTCCTCCATTTTCTAAATACAGGCACACCTCAGAGATACTGTGTGTTCAGTTTCAGGCTACTGTACTAAAGAAAATTGCAATAAAGTAAGTCATAAGAAGGTTGGGTTCCCCAATACATATATAAAAGCCATGTTTATACTATAATATAGTCTATTGTGTGCAATAGTATAATGTCTAAAATCGCTATATATACATATACCTTTATTAAAAGATACTTTATTGATTTTAAAAAATGTGACACAGAGACAGGAAATGAACACAGGCTTTTGGAAAAATGGTGCCAATAGACTTGCTGGGAGCAAGGTTTCTAGAAATCTTAACGTGTAAAAAATACATTATCTGCAAAATGCAATAAAGTGAAGTGCAATAAAATGAGGCATACCTGCATGGGAAATGGGAATGGAGAAGTTTGTAGATTTGTCCTACAATACAGAGTAAAAAAGTGGCTAACTGGGATTTGAACTCAAGCTCCTTAACTCTAGAATTTATGTTTATGTTAAAATACTTAGCTCCGGGAAAGATGTATAACATCAGGTTGTTTAGATTTAGTAAGGCTGCAGTAACAAACATTGCCAAAATCTCAGTGGCCTAAGACACAAGTTTATTCCTCCCTCACGCTACATGTCTACTGCAGGTGGCAGGTGTGGCTCTCTGCAGTCACTCATAGACACAGATGATGGAGGCTTCCTCTTGCTCAGTGCATCCGCAACCACAGAGGCAGGAAAAGAGGAGGGGAAAACTTCCTACCCAACACGATGCATACTACATCTGTTCTTTCATTTGCCAAAGCTAAGGCAGGGGGGAAAAAAAACCTGACAGCATGTCCTGAGGCAAAAACCAGAATATTTATCAATATCCCCAATGATTGTACATAGGTGCCCATTAGTGATAATTGCAGTTCAATGTCCATTCTGATCAGAGCGAGTGAACTCTATCTCATCTAGGTCCACTTTATAGGTTGTTTGAGGCTTTGCAAACAACAGACTATCCGTCCTACCCACAGGGCTGTCAGAGAAGCACGGCATCACTGATTCTGCACATCAGGCATTTCTCTGAACACTCTGCATGTTGCCAAGAGACCACAAAGGGTTCTGGTTACAAGACTCAATGGTTCTGAAAAATAGAATTACTGTTTTCCAACCACTGCCGTTTGTGCCCTCACCCCATCCTAGACCACCCTTTTGCAATTCTTTTTTTGTTTTTGACTTTTTATAGTTTCCCTTACCATATTTTTCCTCACAGGAGGCACACACAGAAATAAGACAAACCTGTGAGTAGGAAATTTTCTAAGCCAATTGAAGTGTGCATTTCCACCTGCAATATTGTACAACCATTACCACTATCTACTTTCTGAACCTTTTTTAATCACCTCAAATAAAAACTATGTATTGTGAAGCAATAACTCCCCATTGAGGTTTAATTTTTAATTTCACTTGAAAGACAAGGATACTTAAGCTTGGGCACTCTGCCCATTGGCACACAGGAAATAAGTGAAAGAGACAAGATTTCTGACTTCAAGGCTTAGAGTTTTCTTGCTATATTCTGAGGCCTCTTTAATATTATCTGTATCTAGTCACGCATAACAGGGTGGTGATGACCAGCTACCAGAGGTGCACTGCAATTCCTAACCTTGTGACAAATACCCTCCAGTGCTCTGAGAAACAGATAGTCCTTCATTTACTCTGTAACATCACACAGATATTACTGAATACCTGCTAAGTGATGGAGCTCAAAGACGAATAAAACCCTGTGCTGGAGTGGGTCCGAGCAGAGAGAAGTGAGGCAGAAACTGCTTATTTCCCCAGATTTCCATTTCCATTCTACTTTAGTGAAAACAAAAAACCCCATAATTTAGATTTTTACCTGTATTAATGGCTCCTAGTAGTGACTGTATTCTCCAATGTCCCCTGCAACTGGCCATGGCCATGTGACTAAGTTCTGGTCAAGGAGATGTACTATAAGTGGCATATGAACCTTCTGGAGTGTTTGTAGAAGAAAAGGAACAAACTATTTTTTTCAGCACTCTCCCCTCCCCCCCCCCC